>QZGG01000552.1:0-132485 GCA_006409495.1 Sedum album
TTTTTGATGTATTTAAATAAAAATGCATCAGAAATTTTGTAATACCTGCTTGAACAATCAAATTGTAAGCTAAGTTCCCTCCAGCACTATCTCCACCTATAAAAAGTTTGCTAAAATCAGCATGTTGGTCAGCCAAGGCTCTCCATCGCCACTAGCATGGGACAAGACCCATTGCAACACGGTCCAGCAGTCATCATAACAAGCCGTCACCGAATTCTCCGGTACAAGACGATATTCTACCGAGATGCATATAGCTCGTGTCTCACTAGCTAAGACCGATACATAAGAATGATAGACTGAAGAGAATGCGGATCCACATGCAAATCCGCCTCCATGAATTTGTATTAAAATTGGAAGTTTATCATCAACTGAAGTGATTTTGGGTAGAAACATACGAACTGATACTTCAGGAGATATGATCACGTCTTTGGACTTAACACCGGTTTTAGGATCATCAGTAGGAGGGATTTTGTCACTTGTATATAACTTTTCGACATGGCCGTCGGAAAATACTTTGAAGACGATGAAGTCGTGAACTACTTCAGTAGATAGTGCAGGTGTGTCCATTGATGTAATTAAGTTTGGATGATGTGAAGGTTGTGTTGAGAGACTTGAGAAATGCTTTGCACTTATAGACTTCTTTTTGCGTAAATGGATCATATCCTTTAGGAGTAATGCTCTTTTGAGACTCTTATTATTGGGTGAGACCCTGAGCCCCCAATCATGGCCATTGATTGAGTTTGCTTTTGGGGTCCAGATTGTGCCACGTGGAGGTTAGAGAAATTCAAAAATCGGAGGTGAGAGAAATTGTTGCTTTTGTTCTCTCACCTCCACGTGGCACAATCTGGACCCTAAAAGCAAACCCAATCAACGGCCATGATTGGGGTCTCAGAAGAGCATTACTCTACCCAAAATTGAGGGTCTCAAAAGAGCATTACTCTATCCTTTAGACGCTAGACTTTCTTAATGTGACATTTAATGGATAAACTTTATTACATGGGACATCTGTTTGGATCATTGTCGACACATTTTCGATCAAATTTTGGATTGATACCAAAGAGGTAAGATATCTGAAATGAGTTATTTTTTCGTATACAACTCTACTTAAGACATTTTCCAAATTTTAATGATGTTTTTGCACTTGCATGCATGACTGGTCGTTATGGAAACGATACGTGTTTAAGATTGAATCGCTGAAGTTGATCTTAATCTTACATTATGTATCAATGGATAGGAATAGGATACGTATGGAACATGGATGCAGTCACATGTCCTATTTTATCCGAGTAATCAACTATGAAATATGAAAATGGCTCATTTGACTATTAAATTATGTGGTACATCTGAAGCAGAAATCGAGATATTTGTTTATGTTTTACTGTTTATTCAGTATGAAATATGTGATCAAAGATGAGATTTTGACAACGTTGTCCGATATGATAAATTTGTGACTCCATCCAAATATTTAACCAATTAGCTATATAAATTGAAATTCAAGTTTACAAGTATTGATTCATAATTCAATATAAGTTGGTTATATAAACAAATATCATTTCGTGAAAGAGAGAAACAATCACAGTAGGTGATTACGTATAATTCAACGGATAAAATTTAAACTAACAATAACCATCAAATTCAACCACTAGTGTATTTTATGATTTTCAACCGCTCAATTTTTATTAAAAAATAATTTGATATCAATTGTTAGATTAATCAAAATAAATAGTTAAGATTAAATTCATCTATTTCACAAATATATAATATCTCTCCTACTATGTTAGCAAATATAAAAAAGATTTAAGAAGTACAAATCATAATTCATGGGTGATACAGAAGGTAACACCTCTATTCTCGACGTTGGAAAGGGCATTAGGGCAATGTTGTTATTCTCTGGGTTAAGATCCGGTGCTGCAATTAGTTATGAATTTTATAATAATCTAAATTCTATCCTAAAAACTACTAAACCCTTTTATTTAGAAATAAAATTTCAAAATTTTATTTATTAAATCAGATTTCCTAATCTATAACCATAACTTATCAACTGAACCCGTTTATAAAGGAACAACTTTTTTAAAAACTATTAAAAAAAATTCATCTAAATTCCAAATCACGTCTAACTATATTCAAAAACCTTACTTTATTTCGTTGGGAACTATCAAAAAAATTAATTAGTAAATCCTATCTTAATAATTAAAATTATTAATTATAAATATTATCTGGCTGAAATATTTAAAAACTTACTTTATGTTGCAGAGGACTATTAAATAAATTAATTTTTATATTAATTAGTAAATTCTAACTTATTAATTAAAATTTAATATAATAATATTAATTTTAAAAATTACCTGTAAACTGCAGTACGCTGCACCTGATCCTAATCCGTTATTATTTTTAATGTTAAATTATTGAATATGAGAATGTTTTGGTATTCATGTTTTCTGACACTGCAGAAACAGGGGCTCATTTCTAGAACCTGTAAATTTGTACTAAAAGTAGCATTTTGATCAATGTGAAGAGAATTGATTGTTGTACATGATCAAAAATCATTGATGAACGAAATGAATAGTTTCATGCGTTCTTTAGCAGCTGGTCGGTACAAATCTCCATGCAAATGAAAGCAATGACCTTCCCCAAGGCTTTCAAAAATATCAACACTTCCACTCCATCCGCTGCTCTTAAGTTCCTCCACGAATGCATACCCTCTGTTTCTAAGACCAAAAATATCATTCTCTGCTACGAGCACTAACAACTTCTCTGAAAGAATGAGTTTCAAATCTGATTGATCCGGTTCAATCCTCGGATCGTTAAGTCCTTTGTTGTCCGGACAAACATACACCCACATTTCATCTACTTCGTGTGTCGCGCCAGCAAAATAAGGATCAATTAGTACCGTTCCGATCAGCTTCACTCCGGTTGGTAATTTGGATTTACCTGTTGAAAATATAAAACAAAATGAGACAAGTAAAATTGTACTGAAATAAATTGTGATCAAAATTTTGTAATAAATACCTGCTTGCACATTCAAATTGTATGCTAAGTTCCCTCCAGCACTATCTCCGCCTATAAAAAGCTTGCTAAAATCAGCATGTTGGTTCAGCCAAGGCTCGATTCCACCGCCACTAGCGTGCGACAAGACCCATTGAAACACGGTCCAGCAGTCATCATAACAAGCCGTGACCATATTCTCCGGTACAAGACGATATTCTACAGAGATACATATAGCCCTAGTCTCACTAGTTAAGGCTGAGACATATGCTTGATAAACTGAAGAAAATGCGGATTCACAAGCAAATCCGCCTCCATGAATATATATTAAAATCGGAAGTTTGTCTTTAACTGAAGTGATTTTTGGTAGAAACATACGAACAGATACCTCTGGAGATATGATCACGTCTTTAGCCTTAACACCCGTATTTGGATCATCAGTAGGAGGGACTTTCTCGAATTTGAATAACTTTTCGACATGGCCGTCGGAAAAGACTTTGAAGACGATGAAGTCGTGAACAACTTCAGTAGATAATGCAAGTGTGTCCATTGAGGTAGGTTGGGATGTAAGGCTGTGTTGAGAATTGAGAAATGCTTTGCATTTATAGACTTTGATTTTGCTTAAATGGATATCCATTAGACTTTTCCTAATGTGACATTCAAATATTTAATGGATCATATTTATTGCAGGGACATGTTTTGGGATCAATATTGTCGACTCATTTTTTATCAAACTTTGAATTTTATGCAAATGGATGAGATATCTGATGTGTTATTTTTTCGTGTACAACTCTACTAATGACATTGTTTTTCTCAATTTAATGATGTTATTGCACTTGCATGCATGAGTGGCTGTCATGGAACCAATACGTGTTTTAGATATAAATTTGATGACGTTGGTGTCGGCTGTTGGTCCAAATCTTACGATATGTATTAATGGACAGGATACGTATAGAACATGGATATGAAAATAAGCATGAGTGAAATATTTAAAAAAGTAAAAAAAGAGTAATAGTTTGAACTGGTAGTCAACGTTGACCAGATGATGGGACAATCGGTTTTTTATGGCGGTTATCCAACGGTACAAATCGTCTAATATCTCATACATGAGAAGTCTATTCTAATCATTAGTGATACATGTCACAATTAATATCTTACTCAATTATCAACAAACATGTATTAATCATTCAAGCGTGCATCTCTCCGTGACGAGACATCACTACTAAAAAAATAATAGCAGCAGCTTGAATTTTGATTTGTAATGTTTATTTATTGAATTTGAAAATGAATTGCTGAGATTTGATTACATCAAACATCATTGATGAAGGAATTGATCAGATTCATGAGTTCTTTACAAGCTGGTCGGAGTAAATCTCCATGCAAATAAGAGCAATGAGTTTCACCCAGGCTTGTAAAAATATCAACTTTTCCACTCCATCCACTACTCTTAAGTTGTTCAACGAATGCGTACCCTCTTTTATTGAGACCAAACTGATCTTTCTCTGCTACAAAAACTAGCAACTTCTCTGAAAGAATCTGTTTCAAATCTGATTGAACTGGCTCGATCCTTGGATCTTTAAGCCCTTTGTTGTCCGGACAAACATACACCCACATTTCATCCACTATGGCTACCGCACCGGCAAAGTATGGATCGCCTAGCACTGTTCCAATCAGCCTTACTCCATTTGGTAATTTGGATTTACCTGATGAAATACCAAACAAATTTCGTCTAGCAACTATCAAATGAGACATTTTCTTGATACTTGATTTTGAATAATAAATCTTAACGAATGAGATGGATCCGTATCTAGTACAGCGCAGTTATTTACTGTGAATATCGAACGACGTCGTTTTGATTATTTTTACTATAATCTAACGTAGTTTTGGATGAACTTTAAAACTACGTATTTTTGGTGACTATAAATTACTGTTGCAGCCCTTGATTTCAATGCATAAAAATCTCAAAATTGCAATACCTGCTCTCACAATCAAATTGTATGCTATGTTTGCTCCAGCACTATCCCCAGCTATAAAAAGTCTGCTTAAATCAGCATGTTGGTTCAACCAAGGCTCAGCTCCATCGCCACTAGCATGAGACGAGACCCATTGCAATGCGGTCCAACAATCATCATAACAAGCTGTGACTGGATTCTCCGGTACAAGACGATATTCTACCGAGACACATATAGCCCTAGTCTCACTAGCCAAGAGAGACACATATGTATGATATACTGAAGAAAATGCAGATTCACACGCAAATCCTCGTCCGTGAGTGTATAGCATAATCGGGAGTTTCTGATCGATTGAAGTGATTTTAGGTAGAAAAATACGTACCGATACCTCGGGAGATATGATAAAGTCTTTAGACTTAACGCCCGTTTTTGGATCATCAGTAGGAGGGAGTATGTCCCATTTTACCGTCTTCTCGACATGGCCGTCAGCATAGACTTTGAAGATGATGAAGTCGTGAACTACTACATCGGACATTGTTGGTTTGTCAATTGTGATAAGTTGGATTGTAACTCATGACTTCGTTTTGTAGATCACTAAGAGACATTATCGCACGTGCTTGCATGAGTGGTTGTTATGGACACGAGACGTGTTTAAGATTGAACCATTGACGTCGCATCGGCTGCTGATCCAAATCCTTCAATGTGCAATTATAGGATAGAATATGTGTGGTTCAAAAAAAAGAGCTGAAGGTCACACATGAGCTGATAACAGTTTTACTAGTAGTAAAAAAGTGTAATTAGCTTTGTAGGGAAGTCAACGTTGACCAGAAGATGATGCACCATACGTTAGTGAAGAGTTGCTACCGCACTAGTAATATTTCATCATCTTATAACAACGCCGTATTAGTCAACGCTGACCAGAAGTTATACAACAATCCGAAACATACGACGTCGTTTGACACACGGCCACGCTATCACGCAAAAACATTTTCTGATGGCTGTTTCATTCCACAGTTGAAGGAAGTCAGTGATATGAAACCATTGACAGAGTTACTTCAAAGACACTTTGCAACATTCTACTTTATAACAAGGACATTATTAAGGATCAAACAAACATGTTTAGGGCTTTAATGACTCGTTTAAACTTGATAAGTCAAGAATCACAATCCTAACCATCAGATGTCACTTGTAATATTGTCAACTACAAACCATGTTTAATAACTTCTTAAGTGGCTGCTGTTGGGATTTAAAGATTGGATTATTACTAATCCAATTATATTAATCCTTAGATTAACATTTATGTTTCCAGTATCATCACATATTCCCCTGCCTAACTCAATAATTGACAATCAATCAATTTCTTAAATTTTAAATAAAGTTGCATGCTTGTAATCCAAGTTGTAGCTGATGTCAATTACCTTACTGTCTTCTAGACCCTATTATTTTTATACCATAAATTGAGAATCATATGTTCCCAACATGTCATGCAAAATCATTAAAAACAGTTCATACAAAATGCATCATATTCAAATGAGTGTTGTTTGATGCACTACATTTTTGCGTTAATTTTATAATAAAATATTATATTTAAATTTACAATAATGATAAAATATTTATATGAAAAGGAGAGGCGGCTTTGAATGAAAACTCTGGCTCGCCCGCACCACCAAAATCAGACACCACACCACTAGCTTCAACTCATCCTTCTTCATCGTCAGTCAAAATCAAACCATAGAACGTTGACCATACGCCACACCAACCCAAACCTATTTCGTATAAATCAATTATCAACAAATCTTAATCTTTAAACACACACAGACAGACACTGAAAAAACATGGAGACATCAGAAGTTGCTCTGGTATCATTCTCACCTCCGGCTACAGATTTCAACTTCGACAGCGGCTGTTCAACTCCCTACATCAGCGCACCTTCAAGCCCAGCTCGGATACCCGATTTCTTTAGATCTGATTCTCAACTCGTTCATCAATTCTACCGTAAAATTCCATTGTTTGAAGATGCTGAGCTCTCTCCGCAATCGTTAGATCAGAGAAGCGGTGTTTCGGCTGAACAAGCTGATTTTGCGTTCGATTTTGGTAGAAGGAGTGATGGGTATGAGTCAGTTTTTGCTGAGGAGCTCTTCGATGGTGGAAAGATCAAACCTTTGAAAACAGAGCTCAAAGTCAAACCAGTCAAAACTGAGGTTAATTCCATCCGAAGCCCGAAAGTTTCACCGAAACATCGATCATCATCCTCTCCTCTGTGTGAATATTCAAGAAGCTCCGGCGACGACGTTGGATCACTGGCACCGGAGATGGCGAAGAGTCGAGCAGTGTCGTTAGTCAACGAAACTGTATCGTTTTGGGACATATTTCCGTTCTTTAAGCAGTACAGAAAATGGAAGCTTAAGAGTCTCCTCTTCCGCAGCGCATCGGAAGGACGAAACGACGTCGTTGGCAGAAGCTCGAGTCTACAATCAAATGAGAGTAACGCTGCAGATACCCGAAACGACGCCGTGAGTGTCTCGAGCTTCCGGTCTAACGAGAGTAGTGGTAGCGGTTCAAACCGGAGACGAAGACGGGCGAGGTCGGTTTCGGCTCATGAATTGCATTACACGTTGAACCGAGCGGCTTCTCAAGAGTTGAAAAGGAGGACTTTCTTGCCTTACAAGCAAGGTCTCCTCGGTTGCTTGGGGTTCGGTAATTCCTCTGACGTATTTTCTTCCGTTGGATCGATGACACGTGGATAATTGTACGGCCTTGAATGCTGTTAAAGTGATTAGTCTTTTCAAGATTTGTTTGATTTTGCTTAGATGAAGGGAAGGCAAGCTGTGTGCTGTGGTGAACTCAATTAGGGAGTTAATCATGCGGCTCTGACGAATGGGGCTTGTTGAATCATTGTGAGAAGTTAGTTTATGATTTTGGGGAGGGGTGAGGCACACTGTGGCTGTGGCTGATGATCATCACAGGGTTGCGGAAAGATGATGATTGCAGTGTGTTGCTTGGTTTTCATGAGCCTAATTTGCGGCGGGTCTCTCAGGGAAAAGAATACTAAAGCCTAAATATGACTCTCGTTACACTACATGTAGCTGCACTCCAATTGAGTACATGACCATTCCAATGTAGACTTGTCTTGGTAAAATTTGCACTGGCGTTTTTACATATATATTTTCGTCTGAGTATCATTTCACAATACTAGACTACACTGACAACTGGCTGAACAGACTTTCTCGCTTCTGGTTTGTTGTAATGTAGAGTCCGATAATTTAGAGAGGGCAGCCTGCCAATAGATTATGCAGCTGTTTTTACAAGACTTCGGGTGGACACTCCGTGAAGTAATTTCACAAATCCAAGAAAGCTTAGCTTCCCATCTGTGTGCCTGATCCAATCATGAAGAACAGCATGAACTGGAACTGAAGTGCTAAGTCCAAGCTCCTGAAACGGTATAGACCAGCTATGTCAATCTTCTTTGGTCATAGTGGCTTATCTCTTATGAAAAGAACTTGAATTGAAACTACAATATTGTCTTTCATTAAGTTTGAGTAAACAAACTTCAATGGCATAGTAACATACCGAGGCAAGTTCTTCAATCATGATGGCTCTATTCCCATCCCTGTCAAATATCTCATAGGCACACCTAGCATGTTGCTCCCAACGATCAAGTGCCTCCAGTTGATGAACGCTCAACGCAGCAGCACAAAATTCTTCAAAATCCATCCTTCTATATTGTAGTGCGTTCAGCTATGAAGACACGAGATTAATCAACTTTCTGGTCAGACATGGAAACGTATAAATTATTCACAAGGTTAATCAGTACCGAGGTTAGGAAGTCAGGGACGTGTGAGTCTTTCATAGCATCTGTTGAATTTCTTGCCAGGGCCTAGTTAGAGAGCACAAAGTAAGCAAACAAGACTACTGTAGCAGCAAACAACCAGACTATGTGAAGTGAGGAGGAAAATGCAAACCAAAGCAACTTGACAATTGGCAAGAAGATAGAATGACAACTCACCGTTCTTATATTTTCAAATGCTATGCTGCCGTTTTTATGTGGCTCGAAATGTGAAAACTGTTCCTTTAGATAGAATAACTCATCCGCTGTTAGTGTCTTAGCCAATGCCTGCCACGTTATGAGCACATCAGATTTCAAGTTTCTTGTTAAAGTACATTTACAAGTATAAGTAAATTATCTGAAAGAATTTCACACACCCTCAGAGCAGCCTTGCGAAGAGACGAGGAACGCATGTACGTCTTCATCTGTCTAAATATATGGATATCAAGAGGGATTATAACGTCGCTATAGTTTTTGAGCCATGGATGACCTGTAGTGCACAAATCGTAAGATTATTGTGGTGTACAATGAAGATTACTAGAAATAATATCATGCCACACTCACATAATGCTTGAGTAGCACTCATTCTTTTGCGAGGATCTTTGTTCAGTAAGCGTTTCACAAAGTCTTTGGCTTCTGATGACAATGAAGGCCATGGTGCTTCATCAAAGCCAGGAACGGCCTTAAGAACAGACCGAAAAATTCCAGACTCAGTTCTCGCCCAAAATGGCCGACTTCCACATAAAAGAATGTATGCTATCACACCAACACTCCATACATCGGCCTCTGAAGTGTAAGACCTATGCAAAACTTCAGGAGCCACATAATATGCACTTCCCACAATATCATTGAGCCGTTCATCTGCATATAAAAAATATTGCCATAAAACAGCTATGTTGAGCTGGAGAGAAACGACCCGGTAACATATGAACATGTCGAAGTGTGACCAGAAATCAAACCTGGTTTCACATAATCTGATAAGCCAAAGTCAATAGCTTTCAATAGAGAATGGTCCTCCTTTGAAGTGTATAAGAAATTCTGACAGTATAAATCATTGCGTAAGATTGCAGCAATTTACATAACATGGGCAAAAGGAATATCAATAAAGAGCATTGTATCGTCATTGTCTGAGTTTGGACACATCCATCTTTCAACAAGGAAAAACAATTCTTTAGTGCATTTTCAAGAAAATACATAGATGCTCACCTCTGGCTTAAGGTCACGGTGTACAACACCCTGGAGATGACAAAATGCTACTACATTTAGTATCTGTACCATAACAGCCTTTGCATCACTTTCCGAATACTTTCCACCTCTAAAAAATGGGCAGTATATTGCCAAGTTAGGAGCTAAGTAACATCATACATGTCTTTTTAAGGGACAATATCAGAGTAAAAATACCTTGAAAGTATTCTGTCCAAAAGCTCTCCCCCTTTACATAATCTGGATGATGAGAAAACACATTACTTAGGTTCAATGGACCATGTTTATGAAGCTTGAATGTATACTAGTTATATATAAACATATATAAGAAACTGTAACGATAATATTGTCATGTTACACTTCTGACCACTTAAACTAGTTAAATATGGTATTCTGAATTTTCCGTAAGATTTATCAATGGAATTGGAGCTAATGTGTTTTGAGAGTGATTGCATAATGGGATAACTTACTCCATGACAATGTAGACGTTCTCTTGGTCTTCAAATACATCATGAAACTGCACTAAGTTGTCATGTCCTGACAAAGCTCTCAATATTTTCACTTCTCTCCTTACATCCTCAATTGCAATAGCTGTTGTCATCTGCAATTAGATTGGATCTTTATAAATTCTCAACAAGATAACGTAAAATGTCACCCGTAGAAGAAACTGGATGCAATTTAACATTATGAAAGCAGTCATTTGAACAGTTTTCAATCGATAAAAATCTACCTATTTTGTTTGTCAGTAGCAATATTCTTTGTCGTATTACATTACTTTTATGGCAAGAAATGGAGGCTAACATAGCTAAAAGCAAGAGTATCGTTCACAGAAGATTTTCCAATAAGCATTCCAAATTGAACTCTAATATTCCACACCCATCGTATCCTGTTTTAACTTATGAAGATTCTCCTAGCAGAAAACATGAATAAAAACTTCATCCACAAATCAAACAAAATGAGAGCTTTGCAGCAACAGTCTGAAAGGCCATTTTGGACGTTCTAACAATGGCCGAAAATCTATATAAGAACATTCCAAACCACAAAAACTTTTGGAAAGGACAAACTGTGGAACCTAACCATGTGAAACAACCATTTAACAGTCAAAATACATCAAGAATTGGCCTTCAGTTTCAACTCTACTGCATTCAAACAAAGACAAATGGCAGTGCTTGCACAGTATTTGTAACTCAACAGCTATGCAGCAATATCCAATAACAACTTACCTTCGCCTTGGGGATCACCTTCACAGCAACCTCCTGACCCTTCATCTCACCCTTCAAACCCTTAGCACAACAAGTATACCCAAAATGGCCTCTCCCTACCTCCGCCCCAACCTCATACTTACTCTTAAACTGCTTAGAAAACCCAAAGCTTCTATCCAGCCCTACTCCTCCATCGTCACCCTCTCCTTCCTCCCCTTCTGGTATCGTCACATCCACCTTCTTCTTCCCATGCCTCCGCGCCAACGCCGCTTTAATATGCTTCGCTGGCGACGGTGGCGGAAACGGCCGCTTGAAAAACCTCCCAGGCGTTGAATTTGCACTCTTATTGTTCGCCGGAGAGGACTTTTTAGAAAACAACGAGTGCGCCGGACTCGGACTATAAAAGGGATAGAACGGTGACTTCTTCACTGCCTCGATCTCCGCAACCGGCGACCTCTTCACCTCATCCTCCGCCGCTAACTCCTCCTTCGTCGCGAACGGATTCGCCTTCTGCGGCTTCGACGTGCAGATCCCCATACCAAAACAAATCTCCACACACTCTACAGTCTACACTCTCCGATCAAACCCTAGAAATCACACCATCCCGATCATCATCAACCGCATCTCCTTATCCTAGGGTTTCAAATCATACTCCAACAACAAATCACAAATCCCAACCTCCGACCACTCTACAGCAGATCCGGCGACCGGAGCCGGTGTGACTCACACCAGAATCGAATCAATTCGAATCTTCAGAACCAAATCATCTTAGTCCAAACGAACGGCGCGGATCGTAGTAGAGAGATAGGCAAGAGCAGAAGAGTGCGGAGGAAGAGACGGTGTTGAGCTGTGGAGAGTATTAATGGAGGAAGTTGGAGGACGATATAATGACGATAAATTGGTTTCTCAAAATATCGTCCGATTAGGAAAGAGAGAGAGAGTAGAGGAAGAAGATTGATTGTGCTGCTTTGCTGTAACTGCCACGTGGCGAACGTGTATAGAAATCTACGCAGTCGTTGAAGTGCAGTTCGTGTGATACACTGTGTGCGGTTGTACTGTAAAGTTATATAGTGATGAGTTGACTGGTCAAGGCGGTCAACGAGGTCAATTAATGATTTCGACATAATACCAAGTTTTGTGGTTGTGACATGCATTAAATTAAAGTAGGATTATTTAGTAATTTAATTGAGTGTCTACTAAATGTTTTGTCTCTAATGGTCATTAAAATTATAGTGTTACTTTAGGGAGCAATGGGACCACTTCTTTTGACCACAATTCATTACAATAATAATTCGATCCCACTTAATTTATTTTAAGATGTTCACTTTTAAGCTGTCCACAGTGACATGTTCTATCCCATTTGCACAATTTCTTGACTTCTCAAATATGATAAATGAAAATTACTTTTATAAAGAAAATGACGTATACATCGATCATCAGTACCTCATACAAAATTAGTTAAATTTTTTAGCTTGTAAATTATTTTTAAAATATTAAAATACTTGAAATAGTGTGATCAGCACTGCATCTTCCTTGGCTAGTGGATGTTTGAATGTTAATGGAAGCGTTTGTAGAAAGGGTAGATAGCGAATTTCATGAGGCCAGTGCCACAATGGATGCCATTGTGTTCCCCACAAGCAAAGAAGTATGGTTTCTTCCATGACTTGAGCTTGTACTCGAAGCCTTTTCCGACTCCTTGGTTCGTGTTTGCTAGTAACTTGGCCTTCTTTAAGTCGCAATTCATGTAGCTCTTTAAGTTGGGCAATAGGTAGACGCTGTGGGCGAACGGAACTGCCTTGCTCGGTGCATCATACTTGAACACTAAAACATATGATAGACGTTTATAAAATGTTAAGTATTCCGTATCGTAAGAGTAAATATTAAATTATAAATTCTGAAATAGTCGAAATTATATGAATAATATTTTTAGTAAGGATTTTACTTTACCTAGTGTATCATCTTGGAAAAAGGGTCCATTTTTACATGCCCAATCCGAGTAGTTGAATCCAAAGCGCCATTTTTCTGCTCCACCGATGATAACCTTTCTTGGTCCTTTGGTTGTATGGTTAAACATAGGCCATCGACCAAATGCCCCAAATGGGGCATGGCCGTCTGGTTGAACGAGGGCCATTGCCCTCTAGCCCCGGACGAGGAAATGCAAAGCTCGCATTCAACATTAAAGAGCTCAAAAGCAACACTAGCACAACTTGGACATAGCTCAAACCCATCTCACCAATCTCTCACTCAAATGTTGCTAAACTGTATTTGTATGTGCTGAAAGTGATGGTTTGAGATACATTAGAGTGGAAGAAGTTGAGGTTTATATAGAGTTTGAGGACTAGGAAGTGTTGAATGCTGAAAATTGACTTAATTGGATTTGGTGGGTGAGATTCAATTAATGAACAAACATGTTTGTATGGAAAAGCTGCCCTTGTGCCATGATTTCTCCCAAGGTCAAGAAAAATGACTCCATTTCCACCATTTTGGCTTCAGTTTTGACAAAGTTTGATATGGGTTAGTTTTAGTGGCACTAGGGATGATTTCAATGTCAACAAACCATTTATTCCTAAGCAATTACTCAATGTTTTTGACAATAGGAGGATTGATGTCTTGGAATAGTGTCCTTACGATACGCATACATGACAATACCATGACGCAAAAAATGGTGTGTGCAACATCGAATAAACTCGATTTTAAAAAACTTTGAGAAGAGTGGAATCAGGTAACTTGTTAACATGGAAGGAAATTATATTGAAAAACATGTTTTATTCTTCCTCAGTTCAAGAACATAAATGTTCCAAGACAATCAGACCTTAAAAACAGTAACACAACTTCAGTTCGCAATCCGGCAGTTCTTCCTGATCTGACCATTTGGTGCAGTGATGACACCCACATTCCCAAGCCTAACCATAGACTCTGCATAATCTTTGAACCACACATTCTGATCCTTGGCGTAGTTCACTACCCATGATGCTAGGAGACGATCTGACATCAAGTATAAGTCAGACTGCAGCACGCCCATTGCTTAAGAGGTTATTATAGTACGAAAGATCAAACTTGTATGGGCTTGGAGGGTCTAGAGGGTAGAGTTTGTTATCTGATGCTGCGTTGGGGCACGCTGCCAATAAGTCTGTGCGTAGCTTGGGGTTCATTGGAGGATCAGGCTTGCCAGTGCCATTGAAATTGTATAATCTGTATCTGAAGCTCGAGCAACGCGCAAATCCAATAGTATGAGAAGCTGAGAGGATGAGAAGATCTGTGGCATTAAGACCCTTAGCCTTAAACTTATTGTAAATAGCAACAATGGATTCTGTTGGTGCAGGTAATTGTTCATTTGCAGATTTCTCACTTGCTGTTAGTCCATCCCTGCGGCCTAACGGAACATTCCACGAAGGGCCACCTGACTGAAAATGAAACATTTTCACATCCTCAAAATTTAACAAATAGCTAATGGTTCAAGTAAAATTTGCAGACTTTGGAAAGAGTTTACTTACAGTAACAACTGACTCTTTTGCAGCCAGAGTTAGAATATCAGCACAAGAAACAGTTGATGGGCAAGCTTTCTCAACCTCAGCTTTAATCTGATCAATGACTTCATACCCTCGAACTGAATTTTTATTCTGTACTGCGTTCTTTTCTCCTTTGAACATTTTTGTATCATCGAGAAGAATCGAGGCATCACATCCCTGAAAAGAACCACACAACAACTGTTAATATTCAAGTACTAAAATCTAAGTAACTCGATCAAAAGGTCAATAAGTATCATTTACATTGACGAGACAGTCAGTGTAGTGCAGCCTAAGGAGGGACGCGGCGATTCTTGGATCAGTTTTAAGAGCTTTCTTTAGGCCATTTGCTACAATGGAGTTTAAATTCGGGCAGGTTTTTGCATAAGTGATTGGGATTTAGCAGACTATGAGTAAGTGACGCCGAGAAAAAGAAGAGAGCAATGAAGCAGATAAGAAACTTTGAAGCCATTGGAAGGAGAGGCTGTTTGTAGTTGTGCTATTAAGGCAAGGAAATTCAGATACTTATAGTACTGAAAAAGGGACTCTGGTCGGCAGGATCTTGGCAGCACGTCCACTCAAATTCATAAAAATACGACGGTCCCCATATCGAAAATGCATATAGAAACAAAGTCAGAAATTTAATACCCATGAGGGTATTCCTTCGAGGCATATCAAGATAATAATATCTGAAGAAAACTACGCGTATTCAACGAGAGGCAAAGATTAAGAAACGTGTTTTTTTAGGAATATGAAACTTGGTTTTAGTGAATAACATGATTTGATCGACAAGTTGGAATGAACCCCACATGAAAAATGCAGCTGGCATATTTCAGCATTTGGATTGTTTCCCCGAAAGAGCATATCATATTTTTATTCCATTTCATTATCACTTTTGGGTTCAGTGTACCATGAAATTTTTTTCTGTAACTCAAGAAACAACAGTTCACATTCACTAGCTCAGCGGAGAACACTGAATATGTGTAACTATAGTTCCAAAGACTTAATGCAACTTCTTGGTCACCGGATTTGGAAGAAATGGGGATGATGAAAGTATTGCAGATTCATCGCGTCAAATGGATGTAAGCCACTGCGTATTAGCGGCGCGACCACTAAGGTTACTGAAGTGGAATGCTTGAATATCTGGCATCTGCCAGCAAACTATGAAAGTGATAGTCATCATGAACGCAACAACAATTCTGAAAATGGCAAAAAAAGTTCAGAGTAAAAGAAAACATCCGAACCTAAGGGAGAGCAAAAATTTGGCCCATACAGGTCTCGAACCTGTGACCTTCGCGTTATTAGCACGACGCTCTAACCAACTGAGCTAATGGGCCTCTTCGTGTTCACAAAATCAAACAATTAAACCTTTTCTACTCCGGAATCCTCTACCACTCCAAAACTGAAGGTTCCCTCTCACATCACTAAACTCAACTCCTCACTTGCTCCCCAAAACCCTCGTCGTCTCCGGCGGATTCGACGATTCGAAAATGGGAGGAGAACCGGAACCTAAAGAAAGCCTTAAAAGGAAAATCGGTGACGACATCGAGCTCGCGAAACTCAAGGCTCAAGAACTTGCTGCTCGACTCAACGTCGACGCCGAGACGAAGCGCGCTCGTCTCGAACCTTCGTATGCTACTCCAGTTACTCCCTCCGACGCATTTTCACAACCTTCGTTTTATGGTGCGTGATTTTGAATTTATTAGGGTTTTAGGGCTTTTGTAAAGATCTTTGAGAAATGTGTTTACGATTTTGTTCATTTGTTTTGACATTTGAAGTTGTGTAGAGATTTACTTTGATTCTGTTTGAGACTGATTTGGTGTTGAAGATTTCAGTATGTTGCGACTTTGAGTGAGACATTGATGTGTATAGGTGTTTGTCATTAGTTGATGGTGTTTCTTATCAGATAGCGCAGAGTTACCAGAGTCGTTCAAATTCGTACTCGTCATATGGATCAGCTCCTACGTCAAGGAAAATTTCTATTCCTAATGATAAGGTAGTTTGTTGTTACTAATACTCCTCGAGGCTTTAACCCAATTGGTACTTTTTATGTGAGATACTATGGTTTTTATTGATGTTGGTTGTGGTGAAGGTTGGTGTTGTAATAGGCAAGGGAGGGGATACTATAAAGAGCCTTCAACTTCAGTCTGGGGCGAGAATACAGATTGCTAAGGATGCTGATGCTAGTAGTATGGCTTCAAGAGAAGTGGATTTAGTTGGAACAGCAGAGCAAATGAGTAGGGCAGAAGAGCTGATAAACAATCTTCTAGCTGAGGTTATTTTCAGAGGATTTGAAGTATTTATGTGTTTAATCCGATTTGAGTTGATGCTAATTTGTCATTGATTTGTGTGAGTTTTATCTTGCAGGTGGATGCTGCCGTGTCAGCTTCAGGGGGTGTGAGATCAGGTCCTACAGGAGGAGATCAGATTGTCATGAAAGTTCCTGACAACAGGGTTGATCTATTAGACATTGGATACTGTATTCATAAGCAATGAAGAATCTTATTTCTGATAGTTAACAGTTAACCTTTTAGGTTGCATTGCTTATTGGCAAGGGAGGCGAGACAATCAAGACTATACAAAGTAGATCCGGAGCTCGCATGCAGGTTTGTATTGTTCACATATGTAATTACTTTGTATCAAAGTTAATATTCAAGTTTATTCGCTAAGGTGTTTATTTCTTTTTTTTCATGAATGCAAAATGCAGTTGCCAGATTTTATATTTTCCTTATCATCTTTTATTGTACTGACTACTAAAATATTAGTTAGATGGTCTGGAGCATTAAAGAGCATTTTTAAATTTTAGGCTCACTAAAAGAAATGTGTAAGGATTGTTTTTAATTTTGCTTTATATCGTTTCATTTTCTTTATTTTACAGATTGTTCCGTTGCGCCCTCCTCCTAATGAAATATTAACAGAGCGGTCAGTATTCATAAATGGAAATCAGCAACAAATCGACTCAGCCCAAGAGATGGTAAATGAGATAGTGAGAGAGGTTAGTGATTGTTTTTTGTAGGTTTGTTTTCATGAATATCTATCTATACCTATTTAAGTTCACTTTTTGTTTGAATCCTTGTTTGAGTTGTCTCTATTATGCTTCATTTTTTCCAGGGTCGACTGAGAATCCCACCAAGTTCTAGCTTATTTTCAACCTGCTTATACCGCCCTGCCAGTTGGGTTCCACCTGGACAAACTCCACAACAGCCATACCAGAGTGGATATGAGTATTCAATGCCTGGTGCTTATCCTTCTCATTCATCTTATTACGGGGAGTATGGTACCAACCCGCAGGCTGGGTGGGATCAATCAAACCCGACGCCCGTCCCTCCTCCACAGCAAAGCACGGGCTACAAGTACTATGGACAGGCGGAGCAGACAGGCTTAGCTCCGCCAGCTTATAATATGGATATGGTCAGCTCCTACTCCAGTCCCTTCCCAAAGTGGCAGTCTAGGATATCCACCTCAGCCAGCTGCTTATGGACAAAATTACCCTGGCCAGCCTCCTGCTCCAGTCCCTTCCCAAAGTGGCAGTCAAGGATATCCATCTCAGCCAGCTGCTTATGGACAAAATTACCCTGGCCAGCCTTTGTCTGTGAATCAGCAAAATGCATACCCGACTTATGGTTTAGCTGCTGCACAGCCTTACCTTACGCACCACCTCCAAATCCAGTTGTGTATAGCCAGGGAGCAGCTACTCAGGTGGGTTACACAGCTCCGCCAACTTCCCTGCCTCCATATGGAACTTCACACGGCTACTCAGTGCCTCCTATCTCACAGCCTGTTTATGGAACTTCGTACCCAGTATCATCTCAATCAGCATATGGGGTTCAACAAGGTTATTCAGTACCACCAACTTATAATGAAGCTGGATATGGAGGACAGCAACACCCATCAAAGCCACCCCCACCTTCGTCAGCAATTCCGCCACCATATGCACAATCTGCCTATCCATCTGCCGCCTATGAACAGTCACAACCATCTCAACCTCAGCCAGCTCAAGCTCATGCTTCTAAACCCATCAGTGAAGGAAATGCAACTCAAGTAAAAGACTCTTTTCCGCCCGTCCAAACAACACCTAATTCTTCAAGCAGAGCAGCGTAACACTATCATGGCCAATGCCCCCCAAGCCCAAGGTATTCTGACTATTCAAAAACATTTGATCTTCTTGAAACTAATGCTACTGACCAGAACAAGGATGTGTTATCTGATGCTCTAATGCTATCCATAACTATTTTGTTCTCGTATGGTACGTTTATAGTGACTAGAGCTCGACCGTTCTCCTTTTTCCTTCTTCCATCATCTCTCAGGCCCTAATATTACTCAGAAATTCTCCCAATAAACGCCACCAGTATGTTAGTGATGCTGTTAATGTTATCCTGGGATCACACAGCAACATCAAACGTCCAGTTATCAAACGAGTCGGCGCTCAACAAAAGAAAAACACATTTCGTCATATGACTCGGTATGTAGACTCTCTGTAGTGAGTCCATATTTTCTAGAGGACTCGCCATAACAACATATGATAATGTGTGCAGAATTCAATCCGGGGCCACGTGTCATTACACCATTCCTCATAAAAAAATCGATTTTCTCGCCAATTCTGAAACCCTAGAAAACCCGCTGAATCGATCTCTTGACGGACACGGTCGAGTATAGCGATGGAGACGCGGCGGAGGAAGACGAGAGCTGGTAATGCAAGCGAAGCCAAAGACACCGATTCGGAAACGTATGAAGAATCGAGGAAGAGAAGGATCGAGGAGAACAAGCTGCGATTGCAGAAATTAGGGATTTTGGATTTATCCAAAAAGCTCAAATCTGAGCTTCAACCTCCGAAGCTCAAGTCTCCGCAAAAGAAACCTCAGAACCGCTCACCTGCTTCGCCGCTCCTTATGCGAAGCTCTTCAAGGTATGCAAAAATGTTGCATTTTCAATTATTGTTTTGTACAGAATTAGGAATTGAATTCGAATCGGATTGAATTTGCACTAATCTTTCTTAGATCGGTGCTCCATTTCATATCATTGATAATTGAGATTGATATGATGAATGGATTCAGTTTGTGAAATGAGGTTTGTGATTGATGTGTGCAGATTGAAGAGTAAGCCTTCCGTGAACTACTGTGAAATAAGGGAGAAGAGAGTGAGATTAGGTAAGTCGAATGATGTGGTGATTAGGATTAAGGAAGGTGTGAAGCCTGAGATTTATACTGAAGAGGATCAGAAGCGTTTAGGGGAATATGGAACGGTGTGGACTTTGGGAGTAGATGGATATGAGAATGGGAAGCGAGTATATGACCAGGTGAAAGGAAAATCATGTCACCAGTGCAGGTAGTGAGTTATTTAGTATCGGACTATTTGTTTATAATTAGATGGATCTTTGATGAGGTCATCTTAGTAAAGGCGACGCCTCGAATTGTTTATGTGGATTGCTTGGTTGATATGTTTGACATCAGAATCTAAGTGGTTGGCAATGGTACTGAACTAAAATGTCTATGTTAATGTCTGCATTGTTGTTGTTATGTATTTGAGACTAGTTATATCTGACTCTGGGTTTTTATAAATGAAAGCCAATATTCTTTTTCCTTTTTAGGAGAAGTCAGCTTAGTGATTCGGTCATCCAGCCATCTAATGATGAATGTAAATTAATATTTGGGGTAGCATGCGTCTGAAAGTAGATGCTCTGTAGTTTCACTGTTTCAGTTTTGGGAAACTGTGGGAATGTACTTTCAGATAGGATGCAAATGACTGTATCGGTTCTATTCACCATGTGTTTATGACCAATGTGATCCTGCGGAGTATTTCTTTACACGATTAGGATTATTATCATTAGAATGACTGCCTGTTTCCATGTCAGGCAAAAAACACTTGGTCGGCACACCAATTGCACAAAATGTGGCTCAGGGTTTGGGGTGCTATGTGGAGACTGCTTATTCATGAGGTTTGTTTATTTATTACTTACCTGTGTTACACTTCACTTGTCCTTTTGTAGTCTATGTCACATCTGGTTGTGCTGAACAGATATGGGGAGAATGTCTTAGAAGCTAATCAAAACCCCAACTGGACATGCCCTGTTTGCCGTGATATCTGCAACTGTAGTTTTTGTCGTCAGGCCAAAGGATGGGCACCCACTGGAAATCTTTACAGGAAGGTGAACATGCCACACTTTAGCTAGTTGCTTATCTGCCAGACCTTGTTTCCAAATATTTTCTTGCTTAACATTTGTGTTTTGCTTTTCTTTGTGTCTAGATTCTCAAGATGGGGTTCAAATCCGTTGCACACTATCTCATCCAAACCCAATCACAGGAAAATGTGAAGAACAAGCTGTAGCTGCTCTCAATTCCATGAGCAACTAACATACAATGGAAAATGCCCCTTTATGTGGCTCGCATTGGCAGACCTGGAAACTTCTCATGAAGAGGAAAGTTCATCCACTTCCTAGTCACATTTACAGTATGTTTATGTCCGCGTTAGACTCCAAGCAAGCTTAAGAGCAACAAGAAGTATCACTTCTGAAGGTTACCTCAGCTAGCAGTCAGCTCATTTCGAGCATGTAACTCAAGGTTTTGGTTATTAGTTTCATGCTTCTGTTCTATTTGTGAAGATGAAAGAACACATTGTGAAAGAAAGGCAATGAGTACCGATGAGATTAGAAATCAATATGCATATTTCATAAAATGAGTTAGGGCACAATAGTTTCTTTACCATTGATCTATGGACACATGTTTGCTATCAACATTCAATTTTAAGATTACTGATTTGGAAAAATTGACGGTCTCAAAATGTAATTTTAAGTAAGTTTTGGGGCGTCATGAGTATTTTAAACAACGGAAGGGATCGATTTGTAAAAGTTTATAATTAGAAGGACATGAATCAAATAATGATCAGAGACAAGGGGTTAGAGTAGATTTCTGCAGCTGTTCAAAAAACAGCGTACAATAATACAATGGGTATTTCACAAACATGTGAAAGTGAAACACATTCACCACAAATCCACAACCTGTCCCAGTTTATCCATTCCTTTGCAAAACACAATGGGCCACAGCACGTGAAAATATCTTTAAAGAATGCCGTCCTAAAAAGAGTCGAGTGCTTATCATCTTTCTGATTCAGAAAATCACAAACAATGTTTCCTGAAAACCCATCAACTAAAACAGCTTGCAGCCTCACCTTCCTATGTGCTTCTGCCCATAACAAATTTCACCAAGCCCCACAAAATCATCCCTATAAAACCCTCATTCCTGATCTCATTCTAAGCATCACCAAGTACAATACCAATACAGCATATAAAAACAACAACAGCGGAAAAACTTACAAGCTTAAACCATGTCTGGACTTGTAGATATGTGGACAACTGAGCTTGCCAAGCTACGTCAAAAGGGGAAGGATCACTTCACCACAGCTGCTGCGGCCGACACAACTGCTACTGCAGGCTCTGGCCATGTGGGTGTAGCAAGTCAAGATAGGTTCTTGGCTGAGCGGGTCTGGGTCCCGCGCCTGCATTGCTCTGAAGCAACTCTGTCCATGCTGGTCGAGACTTTCAGCCCATGATCACAGCAACATGTAGTATTTTGGTGTTTTTATCTTTGTGTCTCAACTTATGTAACAAAGTTTTTGTTTTGTACAAGTACATTTATACATCTAGACCCCAGTTTCAATATAGAACAAGATATGGATAGCGTAACAACGTATAAACAGACTCAGTATACATCTCAGAAACCTAGGAATTCACTAGGAATGAAAGTAAACCTGTGCCTAAAAACAACCTGGTAGTCTACTGTGTGTGCCTTCTTAAATTTTAAAAACTAATCTAACTAGGCAACAAAAAGTTGAATGTTAGGAAGTTGAACTAGGCTCGTTGCTGAAGGAAGAGTTCTCATTGTTACATAAGCTGGGTTTCTCCTCTTGCCAATGGAGGATATTTCTTCCATACCTTAGAGCTTCATCCACAGACTTAGGCTCCAGGCCTGTAACAGGCGAGACATACAACTTGCTATCACTTTTCACAATGGACTCATATAGTCTTTTGAATTTGGTTGCAATGTATGCGAAGGCGCGGTGGGCTAGGGATGTATTGGAGTGATTTGTGGTCCTGGAATTGCTGTTCTTGGAAATCACAGGGTTAAAGTCAGAGAACCAATCGCATAGGGTGAGAGGAAAGGATTCGACTGTTTCTTCAAGGAGGTCAAATTTGTTCAAGATCAATAGAAATTGCTTGTCCGCAAGAGTTGGTTGAGAGATCATGCTCTCGAATAGCTTTTTGCTAGCTAACATCTTGTTTGTACCATCATCGTCGATTTGACAGTAGTCAGTTAATGATACGCAGAAAATAACAAGGTCCATGTCCTCAAACATCTCTACCCATTTGCAGTGTTCACCAAGAGCTCTTGTGTGTGCTCTTATTAACTGATACCTAGTACCCAAACAGACACATTAGCAATCAGCAGACACGAATAATGACCCAACTAAATAAATCAACAAGTTGAAGATTCTGAATCACTTACCTTGTTTCGCTACTGTAAGGAACTTCCAGATATCTATCTGAGGGTGACATGGGGAACGTGAACTCCATTGATGAGATACCATTTGATGAAGTCATTCCTTCAGCGTATAATATGTCTTTATCAGAAGGCTCATAGGACGCTACTGAAATATCAGCAGCCTGCAATGAGTGAATGGCTTGATTGTTATTGATTGCCAAAGTCACTACTTTGTCAAGTACAAGATTCCATGAAATAAGTCACACACCAGTAGAAAATATATCAAGTAAAAAACTTTGAGACTGTATACATGGGCCTAAACTAAACCTTACCTGTTCTAGATAGTAACTTGCAGCTCTAGGAAGATTTTCTATTTCACTTCTCCTCTTATATGTTGCCTTGATGGCTGGATCCTTCCACAGCTCATCTACATAATGGGAGTATTCACGAGTAGAAGCTGGAAATATCGCTTCTAGATCACCAGAAAGCATAATGCCGACAAGCCAATTAGAGATTTCCTTCAGTCTGCCGCTTAGAGTGTAGATTGTTTTCACTTCACTAAGCTGTCTGTCCCCTTCAGACAAAAGAAAACATTTAGACATCACAATATGAGGAATAGCAGAGTTTAACATTGGTTTTTTTAATGAACGGGATAACATATTACTCCATCAATAAAATTAACACGAAAATTTACAGAAAGATTTAGGGAAGGCTGTTTATGAAAAATTTACCAGACAGGACACAACTGGATGCGGGCTGTTTCCCTCTCTCTTTGGCCAAACTTTCTTCCTCAAATTTTTCCCGTCCGTGTAGCAATATTGCAAGATACTTGTACAAATTGCATTGTATCAGAGATTTAAAGTGCTGTCGATCATCTTCAGAGAAAGGAACATTGTAGAGAATCTTTGCCTAAAATCATGTGATATGTAAATATGTGATTCAAATAAAGAGAAGACGAAGCGCGTGATCTTTTGTTCAACACTCAATGATACTTGATTTTGTTGAAGAAATTTGCATTGTATTAAAATACCTGTTTATGCAGTGTGCTAGTCCCAGATTTACTGAAACCAACCATAAGAAGTTTGTAAATAGATTTCTTCTGCTGATTTGAGTTTTCACCATCAGCAAGATGATCATGTACATCATTGCCAGCTTGAGAAATGTTAATAGGAACTGGTAGGGACAGAAATGCACAAACTAGCTTCATCCCGGTCTGAATATGAAGCAAAAGATAAGGATGGGTCATAAATTAAAACATGTCAGAAGCGATTTGGAGTGTTAATCGAACCTTGTCCCATATTCTCCCTTTAGTGTGATTTTGCCCTTCTTCCTGATAAGATCCATCTTCACTCACCCAAAAGTGAGGAGTCCCTTCACATTCAACTCCCGCCATCTGTAAAATATGCCAAATGGAATTCTTAATTAATATAAACCATATTTGACAAATTCGTCATCAAAGTGACATTTTGTGGGAAACACGGACCTGCAGCATCAATAATTCTGATTTCGTGATAACTCTGTTATTTATCTTGACATTTGTGTTTCCCTTGCTGGCTGTTGGTTTTAGTTGATTTGGAATTTTAAGTTGCGAGCTGATAATTTGGGACGGTTTCTCACCCTCCTGAAATTTCATTTAAGAATATATCAAATAAGAACTTTTAAAATAAACTCACAATAAATCGCAATACTAAATAAGTTAACGCACCTTCCCCCACAACCCTGACTGTTTGTCATACCAATATTCCCCAGGCTTCAGCCCTTTTGGTGGCCATTTGCAGCTTTGCAATATGCTCATTTGTTCAAATGAAAGAGATTCTCCGTTTACAATAACAAGCTCAGGATTCAGCTGATTTGCTTGAGTGGTTAACTCTAGGTTCATGACTTGTTTGAGTTGGGAGTCAGTAAGCAGTCGCGTCAGGAGCCACGATGGTTTGCCAAGGCTCCCTCGCTTTGACTCAGCGATGGGAAAACCAATGCAGGTGGTGCATTTTCGGCCTTCTGACATGTCACCCATCATCTTCAGCAGACATTTACTGCAAAATTTTGCACCACAAACAAAGCAAACCTCTTTCTTTGTCCATTTATTTCCTTTGAAGCATCTGTAGCAAGATCCTTTCTTTTCCTCTCCTCTCAGCTACTGGCACTTGCTGAACCTCGCAAGACTCACCATCCTCTGATTCAGAATCAGAATCGACACAATCTATACCGGCTGGCTCACCCTCCTGAAATTTAACAGATGGTTTTCTTACATTGATAGGTTCCTCATCAACATGATCCTGCTCATCTGCACATGAATATGTCTCTAAAGAGACTGACTGAGATAAACTCCCTCCTGGTGAACTGCTAACCGACTTTACGCCACAATTTTCAAGACCATTTTCATTCTCGCTTCCACACAGAAATTCCACCCCCACCACTCCATCAGAACCTTCAGATAATCTATATGCACCAGACTTATCCTCAAAAAATCCCAACAAGTCTGAACTTCCACTTCGACATGATAACAACTTAACAGCATCCAATTCCCCTTCCCCATTATAAAACCCCGCACCATTCCTGCTGATCCATTAATCCCATCTGATATCTCATCCACCCCATCACGTCTCAAACCTTTCTTTCTCCTCTTCCTATGGACCAAATCCCCATCCAATCCAAAATCCTCCCCATCCCCATCTTCGTTCCCATGACCACTCCCATACTTCTCAATCTCCACCAACTTTGCCGCCACAAATTCTGACTCAGCCAAACGCATCCTACCGCCATTCACCCTCCTCAACACTGGTTGCACAACTGGCACCGAAATATCCCTAAAAAAACCCTCATCATCATTCACAACATCCACATCAGCTACCGGAATCCTCTCAATATCAACAGGTACCACTTTTGGAATCTCATATCCCACCAAAGGCCCTTTATACTCAATAGCAATCGAATACTCTCCACTAAACTCATCCTCCCCCTCATCCACTTCCACCTCCGCTCCCCCACCGGCATAATCTTCCTCAAAAACACATTCATCATAACAACTTCAATAACCAAATCACCAAAACCCCCTAATTCAACACTACCAAAATCCCCAATTCAAAAACCCTAATCTCACATTAACCAAATGGCTACACTAAACCAAATTCTGAATACTAAACAACCTGATAGCTAAAATAAGACTATTCAAGTGCTCAAAATTCCACAAGCAGCCAAAATCCATGCAATTTCCAGCTGCAACAGGTGGAGTGTAGAATCAGTCAAACGTGTATGTTACCTGCTAATTACATACAAATATTCGGAAAATATAATATGCGGAAAAGTATAGGGAGTGGACATGGAAGTCCATTGGCCACTTCCAGCGTTGAAATTCATGACTTTGTCTCGGAATTTTGACACCTAATCTCGATTTCGCCATTGACGCGTTCCGACGATCTTTTACGTATTTATTACGCACAGATACGTTAACAGTCAACCAAAAGTCAACCGTGGTTTGCACGGTGTTGTAGTCATGGGCCGTGGGCTAATCTATTCATTGGGCTATTGTGAGTATCTCGTTTTGTGATGACATGGACTCGTTGACGACGTCGTTTGCAATTGATTTTCAGACTAAAATGTCTTATTACATTAATTTATTTTAGGAATATGGTCGGCAAGAGAGACAAGTTAAATCATAATTTATCCAATTAATTTCAAGATATTTGTTCAAAAGCATCGACAAAGGAGAGATGGACTGGCAGCTGTCCATTAATGAATGCTATCAAATCAAACCACCTGTCAACTCCATCTCCGTGTATAAACTTAAATCACATTTAAACAACTTCATCAACCTCAAACACCTACTCATTTGTCATCTCATCTCACTCCCAAAACCTCAAAATGGGTAATGGCAGATTTGCAACTGATATGATCAGCTCAGATTTCAGTGACTTGACTTTTGCTGCTAAGAATCTTGCACTCCATGCAACCCAACAGCTTGGAAGTCTTGGGTTTGGAACTTCGTTTCTTCAGTGGTTTGCTGCAATTGCTGCCATGTAAGTGACTTTTGGAATCTCAATTTTTGATGAACTTGTGTGGATAATAAAAGTTAATGTTTTTGTAACATTTTTTTTACTTGTGACTTGTTTGTAGATATTTGCTGGTTTTGGATCGGACAAACTGGAGGACTAACATCCTTACTGGACTGTTGATACCTTACATCTTCTTCAGCATTCCTTCAGTCTTTTTCAACCTCTTCAGGTAATCATGGCCCACATCTGTTGGTAGAAAATGTGTCTTTAAGTAGTACTCCTGTAGAATCAGTATAAGATGTTTAAATTTGCGCTTATAATGACACTCGATGAAAAAGTGCTGAAGATTGTATGAACTTGTACTTATAATGGCTGTTATATATGAACTTATATGCAGGGGACAAGTTGGGAGATGGATCGCATTTGTTGCGATAATTCTCCGCATCTTCTTTCCCAAGCACTTTAGAGGTACTTACCGTATCATATTTTTTTGCAAATCAAACTGTACAAAAAAGTAATTGAAGTAGCAATTGGCGACAATTTTTAACATGTAATTGGTTTTTCAGAATATCTTGAGCTCCCAGGAACGCTAATCCTACTGATAGTAGTTGCACCAAGCTTGTTAGCAACCACAGTCCGTGGCGACTGGATAGGTGCAGCGATATGTTTAGGCATTGGATGCTATTTACTACAAGAACATATTAGGGCATCTGGTGGATTCAAAAATGCGTTTAACAAGAAAGAAGGCCTGTCTAACTCTATTGGAATTCTTCTTTTGTTCATCTATCCGGCTTGGGCTATAATTACTGATATCCTTTAGTTTATGTGCCACTCAACAACTGCATGTCACTAGTGTCCATTGTGTTTTGGACATGTTTGTCAACTGCCTCATGATCATCAATAAAGAAAAACGATTCCCTTTTTGTAGATCATGGATTTTAGTGGTTGGATTTGTCATTTGTTTTGAGATTCAGATCTTTATGAATTAAAGAATGTAGAAAAATCATTGATTGATAATGTTAAAGATTCGATATCTGAATTTTTAAATTGGAGTAATGTAACGAAAATCAATCACATCACAACGTATTTATACAAAAATGCTATTTTTTAATTCATATCAAAATGCAAAAAGTTTTGACAAATTGGTTCATAGAAGTTGTCCACTGTCCTCCATCGTTCACATCACAACGTGTTTAAATCTCTATCGATTATGGTTAAGGTTTGTTTTCATATGAGTAATTGGATTGAGAAGAGCAGTCACTTAAACCCAGCCATAGGGATGCACATCCGGGTCGACCCGGATCGACCCGACCCGGATTGACCCGGTCCGGGTTGACCTGATGACCCGGGTTTTATTCAATAGGTGACCCGAGGACCGACCCGACCCGTAAAATTCCGGTCCGGTCCCGGTCCGGTCCGGGTCGAACCGGATCGTTTTAGTGTAATTTTAAATAAAAATCCGGTCCCGGTCCGGGTCGTGACCCGGAAATTTTTAAAACTCACGACCCGAAAACCGACCCGACCCGAAATATTCCGGTCCGGTCTTGGCCCGACCCGAAAAAATCCGGTCCGGTCCGGTCCGGGTTCCCGGTCCGGTTCATTTTTGTGCATCCCTACCCAGCCATATCTTCCAGGCAACTACTATGGAGCCTAAACATGTGACTTCTATTCAGGTGGCTGATAGGGGCCTTCAGAAGACAATCTAACTTGATAACCCTTCTATACCAAACCTCTGAGCTTGTCATATACCAGTTGAAATATAATCGAGGCCACAGTGTAGATGGGCAATATGTTTATTTCGGTTAAGGGGTGAATGTAGAGAACATAGCACCCCTGACCTTGAATCCTACTAATAAATTGAGAAATCTACCAGTGAAAATGTTGCGGACAAAAACAACCCATGTACTTCTTGTCAAGGTTTATCGTGTTTGTAGAATGAGTTCAACAGCTGGAAACTGAGGGGAAGCAAGAATGAGCTATCTACATGCTGTTGAACTTACGCCAACAATTGTTTGTTGGTTTGAGCTGTACACTTGCTTTCAATAAGAAATCCAGGCACAATGATATACCAATCACTTTAAATTGTCCAAACCATCAGCAGGCATATTGAGATCAAATCCACCGAGTCCATGTTTTTGTTTCTTTAGTGAGTAAGGGGTTTTATTCGAGCTTGAACCTGCCCGTTTCTTGGAAGAGCAACTGCTGTCATCTACACTTCCACATGCAGATGGCTTATCGGCCATTGAATTTGTACCTGACATAATGCAAAACGTCATATATTCACACACTTTATTATCCAAACAATACATTCTCAACTGTTCTGAGTTTTACCCTTCATTGGAAACTCAAAAAGAGCATAATTAAATCTTTAGTACGGAAAGAAAAAAGATCAACTTGAAAACTCCGAATTCTAGAGACAGTCACAGACTAATATATTATAGGGGGTGGAGAGGGATTGAATTTAATAAATCTTAATACTAGCTAAGACTGACTACCATGGGACTGAAAACAGAAAAAATATAAAAAACCATAGAGGAAGTAGGCTAATGGCATTAACAGGCAGCCAAGCTTATTTACTTGCTTATTTGTGCCTACAGGACATTAGGAAGCTTTACCATTTGTACTGCCATAATGATTCTGAAGCGCATTAATAGTAGATAGTTTGGTGCATGGGAAAAGCATAGCTGCCCTTTCAATACCCTTTGAGCTGTAGGGTGCTGTATTATGAGTGCCACCTTGGAGAGATCCTAGAAGGTCGTTCTCAATGCATTCATACCTGCAAAAACAACACACAAGTTTAGTGACCAATAACCACAATTGCATGAACATGAAATACAAAAGAAACTTACATTTTCTTGCATATGTTATCAGTGATCACAGAAAGATTTATGACTTGCATTCTAGTCTCCGTAACTTTATCCTCCGAGTACTCATCAAATGGCTCTTCCAAATATTTGGAAAGCTTCTCAACATTCTCTTCAAGCTGTTGCTGCTGGTCCTCAAACAAAGTTTGTTTTAAATCACGTTCTTCCTTTGTCATCTCTTCCGTGAACAAGTCATCACCAAACATAAAATATGCAAATGGATAAGAGAAGGATAGGACCCTCCTTGACCTGAAAAGCCTATATAGCCCATTCGTCACCCAGCTGAAATCCCTAAGAGTCGAATCTTTCTCTTCTGAAATTGACACCTTCTTCATTATACTGTCTTTAAGTTTACTCTCGAGCAGCATTGAATCTGTATGAGCGTTATATCGCTTATGGTAATGCATGTATCGTTCAAGATCCCGTTTGGCTCTTTCAGCCTTCTTTTCGGCATCATCTTTGTACCTACCACAACTGTGGTTGACAATAGATGACCATGAATGCGCTCGGCCAGTAGCTTCACCACATAGCCAGCTTGAACATAAAATACAGATCACGTTCAGAGACCAAGAAAGCGGAAAAGTAATTGAAAACTATCTATCCCTCAATATCCATAATTATGACAGCCCGCTACAGCAAGATGAGAGCATATGCATTAATCACTAATTGTGATCCTAAAATACAAATGAGATCCAACAGACTATGAATTGAAGAGCCATGGATATCAATAAACATGGTGAACAGGTCCCCTACCAACAAAACATAGTAGCAAACAATAAATCTTACCAAAATGACTGCCCGCAAAGACAGCTAACATGGTTGCATCCACCATTTTTTTCTACAAGTTTATGGCATTTCGGACATGCTTTGGTATGAACTGTCAACCAGTTCACTGTTTCTGACTCATCCCGACATTTCTTGATCCAAAGCTCCCACATCAAACAAGAACAAGGCGAATGTACCTCAGACAGGCAACTGAAACAGAACTGCAAACCACAAGAACACTCTACCTCACAGAATTGATCTTCTTCAACGCGTATAGCATTCCCACAATGTGGAACACTTGGACACCATTTAACCATTTTGTTGTCCTCGATATATGACTCAAGTAGAAAACGTTCAAATTTCTCAGCAAGGTCTGGTTTTCTTTTCCTTACCAAATATATAACAACTGTCTCGTCGCAAATAGCATTACATTTTTCTGCCATGCACCTTATACGTTTGCTTTGTCCTTCATTTATCTTCACAATAAAGTGTTCTGTCCAGCCTGACATGTTTGCAGTCATTAAGCAAATTATATTCGAGCAAAAAATAAATTTACCCCCAACAAAATGTTTTACAATATATTTGTCACATCTCACAACATAAACTGATTATAGCAGCCACAATTTGGAAACCAATGCACTTTCACAAACTTATGACTACCCAAATATCACCGTCATCCAGTTTAGGAAGAGTGATGAAAGTTGGAAACACTTACAGTCGTTACAAAAGCAGTGTCCACAATCCATTTTTGACGCAAAGTCACTAGGTATGTCATCCTCCATGCATATATAACAGCTCACTGTTGAAGATGATGAAGGGTCTGAGTCCATATTTTCGGTAGCAGTCACTCCGGCTTGTGAAAACAAGCACAGTCTTCCTCTTTCTACATATATAGCTGTCAGCTTGTCCACATCCCAACGATAATGTATCAACAACGTCCTCGCCTGATTTTCCTTCAGATTTAGTAGATCCATAACTCTTTGAACATCTTCTCTCTACACAATAAAAACAATAAGCACATGGAAAACAACCAATTTTTCAAAATGTAGGAAATAGGTAAATTTCCTCACCTGCGCTTCCAGCAATGACTCTTTGGTAATAACCTGGATCCAATAAAGTCAGCAGACTAAGAAATCATAATTCCACCCATTGCATTTATAAACTCAACATGAAACAATGCTATCAAATCCAACTATAAGAACAAGAACCATCGATGCAGCTAAAGCCAAACAACATTACCATAATAACTGTTTATTACAGCCTAATCAAAGATGAAAAAATTCTCATTTACAGATTGATACATTGCATCATTGTTGCTGATCAAATACATAAACTAAAGCACATACCTCAAAACCCTAGACAACACAAAATCCAACACCACATCACCAAAATCAAAGGGCAAAATCCTCAAACCTAATCCATCATCCTCCCCAACCACCATATACCACAATGACCTCACTAGCACAATCAAATTTCAATCAATCACTCAACAAAAACATCAGACCCTACAGCAATCCATTCAGCATTCAAACACCTAAATAAAAATCAAACAACCTGACACGAAGGAGCACGTAACGGTTCCCACTGGACCTCCGCCGCATCATTATCCAATCCGTCCAACGAGTCTCGATCGGAATAATAATGCTCACCGTCGTCACTACTCGATTCGGTCGCCATAGCTCAACCACCGCGTGCGTAATCGATTACACCAGATCGTAACCGAATGAAGCAGTAATTTGATTGGAATACGAACTTGGATTGGATGCAATTCGCGCAACCGCCGGCGAGCTCGCCGCCGAACAAGACTGAGTATAAAGCTTTGTATTGATAGAAAGAAATTGAATAATTCAAATACAAATTCATTACTTAAAAGAAAATCTGGAGACTATTAGAATTTATAAATTTAATTAAACATTTGATACTTTTTTCTAATAATTTACAATTTAAAAATTCATTTTAAAGATTACATGCTGACATTTTAGGCAACGAGTTATCATTATTTCTTTCAAAAAATATTAATTAGCAATATTTGATGAAAAAAATGAAACCGTCAAATTTAACCGACTGTATTTTTTGTTTATTAAAAAAAATTCCATATTTGCAGGAAAGTTCGTACATGTTATTAAACGACTTTTTTAGAACGTGCATTGCCAAAAACGTTGCCGTTTTAGGTGAAAAATCGTTGTCCACAACCAGCGAAATCAATTCATCGCATCTTATCCAATTGGCTTTCAGCAGTGAAGCGGACCACCAGAACCGCCATTAACGTTTTTCAATGGAGATTCGTTCGATCAAATCGCCGACGGTGAATGCGCTTCCGCCGTTCGTAAGCGGACGGGATTTGGTAGCTAATGGATTCGTGAATGGTAGGGTTTTAAGGTCATTTGAATCTGGTTGTAAAACCGTAACAACTGCTGGGAAGCTTCGGAGTCTTAGTGTGCGTTCTCAAGCTTCAGGTTCAGGTGATGCTAATTCGATTTTATTTAAAAAAAATCTGAATCAGTTTGGTTTCTTAATTCTTATCTGTTTGTGATTTTGGTGTTGGATTGTGAATTTGTGATATGCGTAGGTATGAGGAGATCCGCATCGGTTGCATCTACTCCTGGTATAGTTGAGAAAGATGACGGTGTTGTTTTTGTTGCTGGAGCCACCGGTAGAGTTGGATCGCGTACTGTTAGGTTAGTGTTTGTTCGGTTAGTTTTATATATTGTGAATGTTGTGAGGTTTTAATTGTTTTAAGCTCTTTGTTGATATGTTGTTATGTTGATTTTTGGTATTGGTGTAGGGAGCTATTGAAGCTTGGTTTTAGTGTTAGAGCAGGAGTAAGGAATAAGCGAAAGGCGGAATCTCTTGTGGAAGTAATGTTTTAGGGGAAAAGATATCTGTATATGTATAATGTATGTGCAAGAGTCTTGATGACATTTTCCATTCATTTTCTGAAGTTTGGAATGTGTCTGCAGAGTGTAAAGAGAATTAAAGATGCCAGTTCGACAGTTCTGCGTAAGAAAGTGAATAACAGAAGTTTCAGATCATTAGAATGTAGCTAGCTTCTGTTGTGATGTGGAAAATGGAGTGCGGAAAATAACGGTTGTGTTTTGGTTTTTAGTTCAGCTGTGGAAAGGCTTGAATTAGTGGAATGTGATTTAGAGAAACCGGAAACGATTGGTACAGCATTGGGGAAGGCGGCAGTTGTTATTTGCTGCATTGGTGCAAGTGAAAAGGAGGTGTTTGATGTCAGTGGTCCTTATAGGATTGACTACCTAGCTACAAAGAACTTAGTTGATGCAGGTGTGCAATCAACAAATTAGAAGCATGTTAATATCCCATGGTTGCAGTATTCAATTGAGGGGTGTGCATTTAGTAGTTTCCTAAACGTAGAAACTTCATTTGCAGCTGCTGCTGCGAAAGTTAAGCACTTTATTATGGTTTCATCGTTGGGGACGAATAAGATTGGGTTCCCAGCAGCCATCTTAAAGTGAGTTTACAGCCAAACTGAATTGGAATTTCTGGTGTTCGTAAATTACAAACTATTTCCATTACCTAATTTGTTCTGTAATTACAGTCTGTTTTGGGGAGTGCTGCTTTGGAAAAGAAAGGCAGAAGAATCACTTATAGCCAGTGGCATTCCGTATACTGTGAGTAATGCTTCAACCTTATGCTGAATAAGTCAATCAATAAAAATGAAAGTAATTTCCGTTGGTTCCACTGGCACAGATAGTACGACCAGGAGGTATGGAGCGGCCCACCGATGCTTACAAGGAGACACATAATATCACCCTCTCCGAGGAGGATACGTTATTTGGTGGTCAAGTTTCCAACCTTCAGGTATGTTTTCTTTCTTATGTTTTCACATTACAAATTTTCTGGTCTACTAATAGTAATAATGCAACTTTTGATTAAATACTTTCATCTGCAATATGTAGGTTGCTGAACTTATGGCATTTATGGCAAAAAATCGCAAGCTCTCATACTGCAAAGTTGTTGAAGTTATAGCGGAGACAAGTGCACCATTACGTCCAATGGATGAGCTTCTTATGAAGATACCCTACCAACGCGTTCCGCCAAAGGTATTATGTTGTATATCATGGCTTGGGAGTTGTACAAAGTAGAATACCTAACATGGTGTTTAGATATAATCAGGAACTAGATGGTACAATTGGAATCAATCCTGAACAGCCCAAGCAAACTGAACCTGTGCTTGCTAGCGAGATTGAGGAAGCTGCTGATGCGAACACATTGGACTCATTACCCGAATCACAAAGTTTAACTGTAGAGGCAGGATCTGTGGAAGCAAGGGATACTGCCAATACACCGCTCTCTCCCTTCACATCGTAAGACAGCATATCAAATTAAATGTTTCTGATGCAACTTTCATGGCTTGGGTAGATGATGCAACTTTTTTCTGCATCCCTTTTGTAGATATGAGGACTTGAAACCTCCTACTTTTCCTTCGCCATCTCCATCGCGTCTCCCTAGTGCCCCTGCTGCTCTCAACGCTGATAGTGCTTCAATTCAATTCAACACCATCCCGCCTGAAGCCCCTGCGGTGCCTATCCAAGAGGAACTAGTCCCGAGTGAAACACTGTCACCTGAGGCTGAGTAAGAATCACAATCTAACTATAGTCTCAGAAACTTAATGCACCCTCATCATTTCAACAAGACCCTGATACTGCCTTGAATCAGTTGCAACAGTCCCTGTACTATTGGACATTTGGACTTGCATTGCAGCTCATAACAATATGAATTTTGTTCCAGATTGGCCATTGTTCCAGGTCTACCCAACTCAAATGCCACTGATGTTGCAACAGTGGAAAGCACTGCAGCTAGTGGTCCAGCCTCCATTTCAAGGCCTCTTTCTCCTTTTACTGCGTAAGTCTTTTTTTTTTTTTTCTTTTTTTTTTCTTTAAAGGGATTATCGGAATTCACTCCTACCCCATGACTCGAACCCGAGACCTATTGGCACAGGTAGTGGGTGCCTAACCACTAGGCCAACCCACTTCGTCTCCTTCCTTGAAATTCTAAAGAGTATTTTCTAATTCAGGGTTACATTACAGTTTTTTCTCAAGATCCTTGAAATTCTTTTAGGTATGAGGATCTGAAACCCCCTTCCTCTCCTAGCCCATTGCCAAGTGGTTTCAAAGACAAATCAGAATCTGCTTCACCAGTTGCGCAAATTTTGACTGATATGGCAGTGGGTGCTTCGAAACCTGAACAAGTATCATCGCCTCTCACCAATGGCAGCAATATCGCAGGTCAAGATACAGGCAAACAGGAAGCTCCTCGAGCCTCAGTTCAATATCTATCCCCTTACCATGCGTAAGTCAGTGCCTTCTAACTTGCTCAATAAAATCTAATTTTATAAATGGTTCTATTAATGCTTTAAACTTTCAGCAGTACTCCAAGCTTTAAGTTTTGACGGACTAAGTTGCCTTTTCCACATATTTTAAACAGATATGAAGATTTCAAACCTCCTACATCACCTTACCCTTCACCCAGGACGAGCGCAGTAGCTATCCCTTCGTCATCTCTCAATGGGGGAGTCCCACCAACTTCCCCTATTATTGCCGATGAAGTTAAAGAGCAGTCTGCTGATCCCCCTGGACCACCAGCTCAAGTTACTGAGGAAGCGCCACTTACTAAACCAAAATCGAGCCCACTCTCTCCTTTCACAATGTAAGCAGCTTTTCACTAGACTCTGACTCATCATGGAAAATGTTCTCTGGAAAGTTGCATCAAAAGATTCTCATTCTGTATTCCTTTGAAACAGGTATGAGGACTTAAAGCCTCCAAGCTCTCCAGTGCCGTCCCCACGGAAGGTCTAATTTTCCAAGATTGTTCAGTTCCAATATAAAATCAGCTGATGTCATATAAATGTTATGTATGATCGCATATTTGTATTAACTGGGTGCCACTGTGACACTATGCTACTTGTATTCAAGTGTTGATGAGTATATCTTTTTGTAATATTGTAAAATGTAATACTGATGTTGAAAAAATATTTATAAAATCAAACTCTATTCAAAACAACATTTTGATACTGTATGACAACCTACAATCCCTAAATTTATATAGAAAAAAAAACACCGTATATTACAGAAATTATTTTTTACATTTTCCGAACACACCTTGCTCCTGTTGAATAAGTTACATAAATATAAGGCATAAGTAATTTTGAACATGTAATAAACAATCTGAAACACCAATGTTCCAATTTGGCACAGATGGCCAACGCAGAGATTTGATTCAGACGCTGGGAGGCTTAATGATCCTCTGAAGAACAACAGTCCGAGCCCTTCGAATGTCCCTGCTACACATATCAGCCTGTAGCCCCAAGTCATCAACATTCTTCATAAAAGCAACCAGTCTGTTCTTAATTTCCATGATGGCCAGTTTGAAGGCATCATCATCAAATGCCATCTCAGCGCTGCTCATGAGGTTTTCAATGTCTATCTCCAATCGATCTATCAGTACCCTGATGTTTTCCAAGTCTTTGATAGTGATGTACGTACCCATTTGCATTGAGCTGAGGATTTCCTTCTGACCTTTTAATGCATTCTCAAAAATTCTTTCCAAAGAGAATCAATCCATTTCCCCACTGAGGCTAGAGGGATGGCAGCTGCGGCAGCTAAAGCAGATGCCACAGGAGGGGCTGCTATTGCAGCAGCAACAACAGAACATATCAACACCGAAGCGAATGTGGCTACAAATATGATATTTGAGACCTTCCGCCAAGCATGTATGTACTGAGCTTTTTTGTCGAGCTTGTTTTTCTTTAGTTGAAGCTTTTCAAGCATTAATATCTGTTGCTTGTAAACGGATTGGAATATCTGAAGAAAACTCTTCCGTAAACGGACTTCCTGCTGCCTTGAAAGCCTTGAGTGGTTCCAAAGTCCGTGTATACTTATTCTCGCCTACCTCACTATCCTCCTCGAATTGCTGTAATGCAACTGTGATAAGCAACTGGCTATCTCTAGCTCGCTTCAAACATTTCTCCAATGCAGCGCAGAAATTCAGTGTCTTTAAGCTGTTCTCGACAATACTCTTCAACAAAGCTTCGAACAGCTCCTCGTTCTTCCAGAGTATCTTTCTTGCCATTTCCAAGATTACTTTAACAACCTCTTGATTCATTTTAAAAAGACATTCAGTGACTTCCCGCAATGAATCAAATGAAAGGATCGAACCTCAACCCCAACTGCAAGACTGCTGATCACTTGACTGGTTCGAACCTGGAGAGTAGAATCAAAATTTCTGCAACTCTGAATCCATTGCGCACGCTGCTTCATATGAGGCTATAGCAATAGCAGAGCTCGTTTCAGAAGGCTTCTTACTCAGGTGACCTCCCATTACTTCAATCTATATCAAACAAAAACACCCCATTCAGACCAACTTCCACATATATGTAAATCGCCAAATAATAAACCTGAATCTAGGAATTGCAAATCTAGAAACTCAAAAACACGCAGCCAAAAACAAAATCAACTGCCAAATCTGAAACAGGGGAAAAAGCCTATCATTTCAGACCTAATAAGCCTTCAACTACGCCACAGATTTCAACAAACATGAAACAACACGTCACATCAGCAATATCCCTCAGCAGTAAGCTACTAAATTCAAAGACATACATACCGAATTGAGAAATCTAGACCTATCACAATCAAACAGAGGATCAAAAGAAACTTTAAAAATTAATGACAACCAGATAACAAGATATGAGACCACTAACAAATCTGGAAAGTGATGCCAACCAGGTGTTTGACAAAATGCCTCAATGAACATCCAACCTCAAACAATACCAAATTCAATGGATAGCAACAACTTAGACGTAGAAAGCAACTGGGTTTCGCAATAAATGAAGAAATTTACAATCTTGAAGAAGATAATCAAGCGGTTGGACATTTGATTTATTGAGTTTAGCTTGCACGCATCAGAAAATTTAAAAAGATGGCTAAAGCTAAGATTAAGGAAAGAAGGCGCAAGAAGCAATGCTTAAACTTACTTAAACATTCAATTAATCAAAATGAAGCAGTGAATTCAAACCTCAGCTCCGTAGATGCAATGGATTTCTGGGGTTTAACGCGGCGGCGATTTCGATCAATTCTTAGAATGAAGCTTTAGCTGGACGTCAGTGTGTAGTTATTTACTTATATGGATTGAGCGAGGAAGTTGGAGATGAGTTAATGACGTTGGAAAATGACGAAAATGCCCTTGGAATGTTGCTTTATTGGCAAGTTTTGAATGCGGAGAATGTTGTTACATAAAGTCAATCTTTGTTTTACTTTTTCATTTAACTAATTTCGAAGAAAATTGTCAAGCTGCCACGCGCTTAAAATTTGTCGCATTTACAAGTTTAAATTGTTCTAGAAGATGCAAGCCTTAAATTTAACATGAAATTTAATCACTATTTTCAATCTCAAGTAAGTCAATAATCTCATTATTGATCAGAGAAAAGAATAATCTTAAACGTACAAATTCCAATATTTATGGAATTAATATTTATTCTGAAATTATAGTTAGGAAAACAACAATAATGATAAAAATATTTAAGTTAACTAAAATAATACACAATTTAAAAACTCGAGCTCCAACAGAATGTCACAAAAATAAATAAAAGAGATTTTAAAAACTGACTCAATGATTGATTTTTGGTTTTATTCTAAAGAGAGAATAACGTGTAGGGTCACGAGGGCATTTTGGTCCAAGAAAAAATATGCGGCAACGTATTCAAGTGTAACAGAAGTCCGCGTAGGCCGAAATGACGATCAAGTTTGGACAGCCGTTTGACTCATTCTCTGATCACGACACGTTTTGCCTTTTGACACGTGTCGATATTTCATTAGCTTGTTGTGATACATACGTTCAGGTGGCATCGATCACAATTGCGTCACGTGTCGAGCATAACGCATAGTAACTACTGGGCACGACGTCGTTGGTAGGAAAATTTCACATTAAACGAAGACGTTCAAAGTTGATGAAGCTTGTCATTGGGCCAAAAGATTAACTAATAATGGGTTGGACCGATCCCCTTCCGCCACAGATCAGCCCATCAAGGCCCAATGGCATTTCCGTCATTTCAATCGTTCTCCGACATCATGCGATTTGCTCCTCTCCGCTTCCAGACGTTGCTTAACCGGAGCTGATCAGTGGTCATCATCTCCGACTCCCCCACTCACTCTCTTCAATAATAATCGGAGTAAGAAGAATTTCGAAAACTTTAATCGCGGTCATCATTGTAGTCGCCGGTTGCTGCTTCCGTAACCCACCCGCCGATCTCATCGCCTACGCAACTTTCCAAAGCTTCCTAATTTGAAGAGCTATGGATTCAAGACTCCATTTTTCAGATTATAGAGACGTCAGCCTCTCTGCTTATATATTTACTTATTTATTCTAGTATTGTATAGATGGCCTTGGTGTAGTGATATATTCTGTGTTGATTAATGGCGGTATGAATTCGACCATTCGAGTTGTTGTCCACTTTTTCTTGTCAAGTTATCTAGGCTTGAAATATGTTATGGTTTTTGGTGTGTGCAGACTCGGCAGATTGGGACGATTGTGCACTGTGCAGAAGCTGTTATGGCATCTTGTTCACTTTATGATCAGTGTGTGCCTGTGTGGCACACTGTGGAGTGTGGATGGTGTAGGCCGAGCGGTTGAAAGTTATTTGATTGCAAAGGGGTGGTTCGAGAAGTATGGGGATTTGAATCTAAGGAAAGTTAAATACTTGGGGATTGTTGTGGAAAGTAAAGATGCAAGAGATACTTTTGAGATTATTGAGCTTTTGATGTGGCTGAGGAATTTGGGGGTTGGACAAGTTTGTCTTTATGATGTCGAAGGTAAGGATTATGATGCGAACAATATAGTTGTTTGACTTTTTGTGGTTTAATGTGAGAGTTGGTATCGGTTATGTATGTGAAAAGGATATGAAGATTTTTCAGGAGTGCTCAAGCGGTCTAAAGAAGTTATTATGGAGAAGTTGGGCAATGCATCACTTTTTGGGGTATGATTATATGATATTATATACTAGTTACTACTTGATCTAACTTATTCCGTTCTTGTTTGTGGTTAGCATTTTAAATGATAGTTTCTGTTTTATAACATGGTTGATATCTTGCATATTGCAGGACCTGATGAGAGTGATTTACAACGTGATGAGAAACATATGACTTTGGAGTTTGCTTCAGTTTATGATGGCAAGGAGGCTGTGGCCAGAGCAGGGAATGTTCTCCTACAGAAATTGAAGTCAGAAAAGGTGAATAGGGTTCAGGACGTAGCTTTCACTGAACAAGACATGTTAGATGCCCTAAAGTCTATTGTTACCTCTTTATTAGACATCATTCTTAGTTTGTTGATTTATGTGCTGATTGAAATTAACGATAATCTGACTACGTGTTGTCATTAAAATTTTAGGATATGGAGCTCCAGATCCTGATCTTTTACTAGTCTACTCCCCTGCCCGGTGCCACTTAGGCTTCCCTGCATGGCGACTGCGTTACACTGAGATTGTGTAAGTCTGAAAACCAAGCCAGGTCCTTTCACTGTCGTGGAAATGACAGTGTATCACAAACTACTTGGATCCTCGCTAGTAAAATGCAACCTTTTCATTATTTTCTGAAAGTAAATTTTTTTTCTTGGTTTCAGACATATGAACACACTGAAGGGAAAGAAATACGGATTACTGATAAAGGCCATCTGCAAGTTTACAACAGTGCGACAAAATTACGGTAAGTGCTTCTAGCCTTATAGTCAGTTTTCAGTATCTTGATTCGTGACTTTGCTAACTCAACATATCTGAAGTTGTCATGGAAATGGATGAATGCTATGTCATGTATTATATCAAAGATTATATATAAAAGCCACACTAATATGTATTTTACCACTCCTTTCTGTTTAAAATAATTATTGTTTAGACATCCTAGTGTTAGGTTGGAAGATACACCAACAGGCCAACCTATTTGTGCTTGCGGGGAATTTGGATTTCTGTTAATGTTTGTTTATATTTGTCTCATCAGGGAAGTGAGCCTAATTCTGGCAGAAGCGCACTAATTTCCACAGAAGGCAACGTTTTATCTTCCTACCTTCCATAAAGCACTCAAGACTCAAGCCTTACTTTCCACGTCTGTATTTGTGTGTGTGCTCAAAAAATTACACAATCTGGCAGTTATCTCGTATCATTATTTCCTAATGTAGCCCCAGTAAAGCTTACATTGTATTCCATGCATCATAGGATATTGTCATCAATGTAAAACAGTTATTCTATACAAGTAAATACAACCACTTGAGTCGGTGTATTTCTTTTGCTGGACTATGTTTCTGCTGAACCTGGTTTTACAGATAATGATCTTACACTTGTGTGAACTGTTCTTCAAACAAACATGCACTAAAAGTTAAAATCATGCAAGTTAAAGTTCCCAGACAAAACTCAAATTTTTGCCATATCTTTTTGACTATTCAAAACTCAAATCCCACTTTTCTGAAGTCCATAAATTCAAACACCCATGTACCAAAATAGCAGATTACCCTCAAGTTTCAACACCATGCATAAGAGAATCATCCTCTTAGCTTTCTTCACCATTTTCTGCTTGAAACAGGTTTGTGAGGGTACTGATGTGAGAAACAACAACTTAAGTAACTACTGGAGAAGTGTGATGAAAGAACAAGACATGCTTGAAGCAATCAAGGGACTAGTTGTAGAAGATGCGCAGAAGACGAGTTTTGTCAAGGAGTTTCATACAAGGCCTAGTGGTATAATCTACCACAAAGGCAGCTTGGATCATCATCGTGTTAAACCTGTCAAGAGTCAGAATGTGCAAAGGCCTAATGTCTGATAAATGTATTAGTTTCCGGACTTGCAAGTTCGAGTTTTATGTTAGAACTGATGTAGAGTTCAGTTCAACTGAATCAAACAACTTTGGAAAGAAGAGTTTTAAAAAGTGCACGAAATAGAACACATTACATAGTTCAACAAACCTCACAACAAGCCTTATTACATAGTTGAGCAAATCTGGCAACAAGCCTTATTATGATCAAAGCTCACATAAGGTAGAACAATACACACAGACACAAAGTTCATGCAAGTCTTACATGGCCTTATATTTGAGGACTCGCCAAGGAAACCCACACAAGGTGATCAGAAGGAAAGAAATGGCAAACTGGAGACGTCCCGGGCTTAACGCCAAGAACCTTGAAGGACACATGATCATGGTTCCAGTCTGAAGTATCCATGTGACAAACAGCCACAGCCTCAACCAAGTCACCATTCTCACCTTTTAAGGAAACTTCAAATACCTTAGTGTCACTCTTTTGGGTGTGACAATAGAAAACTGCATAAGGGTATGGCATGGTATGACACCCAACCATTTTATCTGCTTGGATGGACCTAGGCTCATTGGTTATGGTATACTTTTGAAAAAGGGTGTCTGATTTTGTCAAGAGTTTAGTAGTTAAAGTCTTGATGTTGGCATTTGAGCCTAACATATCTCGAGCAAAATCAAGTAAGGATTCTAGTGAAGTTGCGCAGGTCTTGGTTTCTAGCCGTATAGCCGGTGCTTCACAGTGCTCTAGAGTATCTTTCATCGCGGTGGCTTGTGGAGAGTTGGGACTTATTGAGAAGTATTCAAGAAGGTATTGGAGCTTAGTTGATGAAAATGGGATTGAATCAGATTTTTCTCTAGGAAGGAATTTAGGAGAGGTCGATGGGTCTCTTTTCGGAAAATGGATTGGTATGACTGTTCCAGCTTTTAAATCTTTCAAAGTGAAGAACATAAGCATAGATGTGTCCATATGTTCCATGTGAGATGATGCTGAGCCACCATGAAGCTTCAATACTGAAACTTCTCTTTCTTCGCCATTTTTGCTGATTTCTCTTGCACCATAAGTCCCAAAAACACACTGTATTCATTCATCACAATTCACAAACATTTTCACTTATTATGAAAAAAATCAAACAAATCCTAAAATGAAAATTATCTTCATACCATGAAAACTATGACATAGAGCATCATCAGAAAGGTGAGCCGAGAACCGAAACTTCCAGGAGACCATCTTGATACTTGACCCAGAGAAGAGAGCTCGAAATTCTAAAGAACTGAACAAGCAAGAATGCAAGCTAAAATAAGGAATCAGTGTTTACTTATTTACTAGAGTCACTAGAGGACATGCTTTGTTGCATTGTTTAAGATGTGTGAGTGTGATAAGGTTTGCAAATTGCAATCCATTGTTTGGCTGAAAATGATATCTTCAGTAGAATATTAGAGTGTATGATTGATATAATGATATGGCTTGTAGTTTTCTGAAGCTTTTGCATATTTGATAAGAAATTTGGGGCCTAGAGACTTGACATACATCATGTGAGTCACATTTAAAAACATACAATATTGAATTATTGACAAGATTTGGTATTATATGAATAAACATTTGAATGAAATGTTGGAAGAAATCATAAGGAGACTTGGTGACAGATGATGATGATGATGATAAAGATGTGGAATGAAGATGGGACTATGGGAGTGTTGTAGACCAGTTCCTCTATTATAACAAAAATAATAGAGGAACTGGTCTAAAGTTTTGGATAACGGGGAGTGAGGATGAACTTGGGTCTCTTTCTCTGGTAGCATGGTGGCTGGGTCGAACAATTTGACTTGTGCCCGTCTAGGTTGAATTGAGGAGTTATTCCTTGTCACCGAGGAACAGCAAAGTCTGAGCACCAGACGTAAGGAAACAAGAAAGATCCATTAGTAAGTTTACCACAATATATAAGAACAAACTTTAGTTATGCAAGTCTCATAGGCTTACTCAGACTTCTGCCCTACACAAAATTTTGTTATGCAAGTCTCTGCTAAGAGTCGCCTAAAATAACGTTTGTTTGAACAAGAAAGTCCTGCAGACTCACTCACATAAATTCCTCTCGGTCTGTAAAAGTTGTACTGTACTCCAAACATTAATATACTTCCTCTAAAATTTGGGATGCTTACATATGGCAGAACATCTAACGGTTCTACTAGTCGAAAAAAGCATCCAACAACAGTAGTTCTAAAGGAACCCAATAATACTGAACAAGAGTGAATAGAAACGTTACGAATGTACCAATGTTGCAACGCAAAACACTGAAAAATCAATAAAACATTCATTCAATATTATCAAATGAAGCTCTAACATCAGCCCGTGGCAATGGCAAGACAGTACAAGGGGATCAGGATCAACAGTTTATATACTTGGTGTTTTTGCATGGAGCCATCAAACAAACAAAATAAAGGCTGAGATGAGATGCTAAGCACCAAACTGTGCAACCAGTGCATTATTAAAACATTTATTCTCACATGAAGTCAGCAAATACACAGCACAAAGCTTTGATTACATTAGTACACATTGCTAGCCTTATCAAACTGATAAACAGAAAAAGAAGCTTCGAATTTATTAGCTAGCCCTCAAAAAGTTTCGGGCATGCACATGATCAGCCAGGGTCACAACGGCAGTGCAAGTCCTATAAATAGCAAACATAAAGGAATATAATCAATACATGTTATCACATTATCAAACCTCAACAACAAAAGACAACCCACACACTATTCACTATTGCAATTCACAATGCATATATTTCCAAGTCCAATATTTTCCGTATTGCAATACTGGACTGAAAAATCACATTGACAATAAGAGTAAAGCGATGTTGATCTCACCTTGAGACATCCAGCTCCAGCAAGATGAGTCTACAGCAATGATAGACTTCAACCTAGCATTAGCTATCGCGCTATGAAGCGGCATCAGTGACTCTACACTCCCAATAACTGACACAACCCTAATCCAATCCAAATACACAAAACATCAAATGCAAATCAACGAAAACACTTGATATCAAATGTGGAGTAAAACCATACTTTATATAACAAATCGAACCTCACAGCATTATGAATGCCTCTAACCGAAGACGAAAATGAAGAAGACGGTATCGACTTCGCAGTTGACGACGTCTTTGCAAACAGAGCACGTGAAACAGCCGATTTCGCAGCTGATCGACACAACGACGCCATTCCAAAGATTCCGACAAAGCGATCCGCTGCTTAAACCCTAACCCCCAAATTTCGCCCGGAGAGAGATTCGTAATCACGATTTAGTCCCCGTAGAATTTAAAATAATAATTTGGGCTCCTAAGTATTTAAGAGTATAACATTACTCTCAAAACTATGAGAGAAGTTACAATCTGGGACCGAAAATAAACATATCACAAGTGAACCCCAAAAGTATCGATAAATGTAAAAGGTCACCCTAACATCTAAACATATAACATTACGCCAAAAAAGGCGAGAAGTTGAAATCGACTGCTCGCCAACGAAACGCTGAGTTTCGAGAGTCGGTTCACGGCTTGTCATCTGAGCCTCGTGGCATCCTCAATCGTCTCATTTTCGATCGAATCGCAGCCGAGCGATTTTGAGGGGAAGAGAGAGTCCCAGTCAATATTTGACGACGAGAAAGATGGCCGCGATGTTAGCTAGAAGTTCCATGTCAGCGCTCCGCGCTCGGCAGATCGTGAGTAGCTTTACGCCCCTTGTTTTCGCCCAATATGTTGCCCTAATTTTATTTTTTTGTAATGTAAGTTTAATGAGATTAGGGTTTTGTGGTCAGATGCTTAATTTAGTGAGAAGTGCTAAATTAGGTCTTGAGTGATATCAATGCATTGTTATGTGATTGTATTTAAAAAAGTAGTAACTTAAGGCGACAATTTTCTTTCTTGAGGGTGGATAAGACTCAGTCTTGTTAGGTTATGATAAGAATCAATATGCGGAGGAAGCAGATGGACTGATTTTTGATAGGTCGTTTTGTGAGGTTATGATATGACAATTCTTGCTATACTCTCTTTTTCTTGGGCATTCCAAACAATGTTATTCACAAAAAACTTATCATGAAAGAGTTTGTAGTTTCCAACAATTTTTTTCATTTCCAAATGTTTCCCTCTTTTAAGCAGCCTCTGTTTTTCATAATGACCTGGTTGGTTTTATGTTCAAAATTTATCTTTGCCAGGTTTTATCCAGTTCAAGCCAGCATGTGATGCGACTTAATAGCCATCCTTTTTCCACAAAGAGAGGCAAGTTTAAGTATCGTGGACCTTATTTTTATCATTGCATTTCTTCATAATATACATTGAATGTATGAACCTTCAGTGTGAATTTGATAATTTTTTAAATGTTCCTGCCTTATTTTAGAAGTTTTAAATATACTAATTTGGGGTTTTGCTGTAAAAGAAATTTGGATTTGTAATAGCATAAAGCTTTCACTTTATACCTGCTTATCAAAAGAGTCCAAAAGATTATTCGAAAATAATTCACATTCTTGAAAACTAAATGAAGCATGTTGTACAAATGCTAGACTTCTACAGAGGAATATTCTCCTCTTATAGTCACCATAAATACACGCTTTTTAGATCGTGTTTGATGTTGTTATATAAATTGAATCAACAGAGGATGAGGAGAGAGAGGAACTTGCCAAGGAAATTTCAAAGGATTGGAACACTGGTACGCCATTTGAAGTTTGTCTTACCCCAAACTCTAAATTCTTTCAATTTCCAGCTCTCATGGATTTTATTCTTACTGTAGTTTTTGAGAGAAGCATTAATACACTGTTTCTCACTGAAATGGTCGAGGACTGATGTTGACACTAAAGTATTTCTTTGAGCCAAAAGTCACTGTAAGTGGCCTCATTGCTTTACCTAAGGTTACAGTACGTCCCTTTTACCATAGTTGGATGTTTGTCTCATTCTTGGTGGTCACCTTTCCTGTAGATCAACTATCCATTTGAGAAGGGTCCCTTGAGCCCTCGGTTCCGTGGAGAGCATGCACTTCGCCGTTACCCAACTGGAGAAGAACGATGTATTGCTTGTAAACTCTGCGAGGCTGTAAGAAATTTCTTCAATTATGTTTAATCCTCTCAGATTTCTTGCCTATTTGGTTCTTCAAAGATTGGATTGTAGAACGGAAAAACTTTTACTTTCATATCAGTAGCTGAATGGGACAAAAGACTCTTGACTCATATGCTTCATTGCTGATGTGAAATCTTGAAATGAGTTTTGGGTTACTTAGTGACTTATGATAAATTTCATCTATTGTATGTACTTACTACTTAAGCTAGTATGCGCTAGTATATATCAGGAGATCATATATTTTTACTTCAAAATTTATGCTGGTATATACCTATTGTCACGTTTTCTTTATGGTGTGATTTTGTCGTTCAGCTTGTACTGTGAAACTGCCGTAGCTGCTAAGTAAACTAATCCCCTTGGGACCTTTTCTTTTGTAATCACTGACCGTCAATGCATCTAATTTTGGTGGTTATCAGATATGTCCAGCTCAGGCAATTACGATTGAAGCTGAGGAGAGGGAAGACGGTAGTCGCAGAACAACAAGGTAAACATATAAGCTCGGGCCCTTTTCATTTCAAATTACTTAAAGTGCATATTTCAGAATTGTCATTAATTTTTATGCTCAGGTATGATATTGATATGACAAAGTGTATCTATTGTGGATTTTGCCAAGAAGCCTGCCCCGTTGATGCCATTGTTGAAGGGCCAAACTTTGAGTTTGCAACCGAGACTCATGAGGTACAAATCCTTCTTGCCTTCCGTGCCTGGATTTTTTGTTTCGTACACGATGAATGCATCTCAATTGTGTGTAAAACCTGTTCTATTTCGCAGGAGCTTTTGTACGACAAAGAGAAGCTCCTCGAGAATGGAGACAGATGGGAAACAGAGATTGCAGAGAACCTGAGATCTGAAAGCCTTTACCGCTAGATTTAACTCTCGGCATGTTTGTCATCCAATTCTGTGATTTTGGTCAATAAATGTACCTGCCATTGGAAATTGCATTCTGTGCATCGGCCTGTACCCAGAATTTGTCAGCTATTCTTCAGCCTTTTTATGAAAGTATCATACCATGGTATTCCATGTATCTGAATTCTGAGGATGCTTAAAAGTTCAAACATCTGTTTTTCCAGCAATACTAAAAATTTGCTTGTGTTATATAATATCTTCATTGCAAAGTAGCAAAAAAAATTATTGTACAAATTATTTGTTGCGTCACATTTTACACAAATTATCAAAAAATCTCTTACCTTATATTGATATATGCAAATTTCAGTACCTTGTTTTGTAATTTCAACATTTTGATCCCTCTAGCAATAAACGCAGCTTCTCTCCGGCAGCCCTAATTACCAGTCAAACTCCAGTCAACAATTCACATCGCAACAATGGCGGAAGATGCCGTTCTCGGTTACCTTCAAAACAACGGCGATATTTCAGACTCCCGTAAGTTCTCCCAAGACCACGGCTTCGAGCATGACGAAGTCGTCAACGTAATTAAGAGTCTCAACGGCTTTCAATACGTAGTCGCGACGGTAAGTTAGCGCTGATTTCAAATCAATACAATTCGTACTCTTCCGTGTAGCTTCCTCAGTTTCATTTCACCTGAATTGACAGATCCTTTACATTTTGACAACTGATGTGTTAATCTGTGGTATAGGAATATGAGAGAAGAATTGGGTGTTAACTGATGAAGGAAAGGATTATGCTGCAGAAGGATCTCCTGAGTTCAGACTCTTCTCGGCAATACCACCTGAAGGCATTTCACCAAAAGAGTTGGAGGTTAGGATAGGTTTTAGTAGTCAGATGATTTTGAAGGAGGAGTTGATTTTTGTTTATCTGTTTTGTATGGTGCAGGTAAAGGTAGGGGCCATAGTTTTAAGAATGGGCGCACAAATGCTATGAAGAACAAATGGTTGGTTATGGGGAAGCAGCTAGTAACTAGAAATGTAGGTTGTTTTTATTACTTTCATGAGAATATGATATTTTTCCCTTAATATTGTGTGTTACATAGTTAGATCATGAAATTAATATTAGTTAACTTGGATGCTCATTGTAGGTGGAACATGTTGAGGACAGAGTCAAAGATTTGTTGATCAAGATTGAAAAGAAAGAGGTACGCCTGATTCCTTACTAACTGAATCTCATTTTGAAGCCTTCCGGGATGAATTTGGCTTATATATATCAAATGGGATGTCCATCTTGTGTTTTCTAAAATTATGTATCAAAGTGTTGCATGGATGTTGACTATATTTAATTTTTATGGTTCCAGTCAGTTAATCAAGTCGACATTGATGAACTGAAGAAAAGAAAGCTTATTTCTGAGCAGTAAACATGCCTACCTCCTGATTTTAACATTTGATGTTTGGGTTATTCTGTCCTGATCAGTCTTAATGTTGTCAATCCTGCTTAGGAAGCTGAAGGGTTACTCTTTAGTTAAAGGAATCAACTTTGCTCCAAAGAGAAGAAAAGCTGCAACTGGCCTCACTCGAGAGAACTTACAAAGGTGAACAACATGCGGAAAAGCCAAACATAGTAGAATAATCATTTTCACGTTTTTCATTTTCTAGAACAATATACTATCGATCAGTGCTAATAAGCAAGATTTTGTAGGGGCTTTGAAATAAGTAATCCGTTGATAGTGAATCATCACCAAGCACTTGTGTACCATCTCTTCTATATTACTCATGTTTTTACTTTTAGTGGATGATGGTTCTTTATTGTAGGGGTGACTGGAAGGACTTGGAGTTCAAGGAATACAACTTTACTGCCAAAGGGCAGCCTAGTGAAGGTGGCTATCTCCATCCCTTGCTAAAGGTGAAAGCTTTACTTCGAGATTATTATTTATGCAATACTATAAAAAATTCATATTGAATAGTCATTGAATAAAATCTTATTGAAAACTAAGGTTGCAATTTTCTGTTCCTTATCTCTATGTAGACAGACTCTGATGGGTTTTTACAACGAAGGGTATATTAAATCTATCTTAGTAGTGAAATTAGTAATGTCATTTATTATTGTTCAAATTTGTAAATGACACAGCAGAGGACCCTTCACAAAATTATATGGTTGTTACTTATTCTGCATTTCTTATTTGTGTCATGTATATGTTATAGTGGTATTTTCTCTCGCTTTATTTAAGTGCATAATCACACTGGTAGGCATGTTGATGCATATCGGACGAGATATTTTATTACTATTTTGGTTTCAGGTGCGGGATCGGTTGAAATCCATTTTCCGTATGATGGGGTTAGACTTTTAACTGCCTCTTTTAACAAAATTCAGTATTCTTAAGAAGTATCTGACTGGAATTGGTTCCCAAATTTATTGCAGTTTCGAGGAAATGCCTACAAATAACTTTGTTGAAAGCAGGTGAATATCATACTTTAGTACTGAACCACACTCAATGTATGAGTAAGTTTGATATTTGCTAATTACTTGTGTCTTTTCATTCTTCTAGCTTCTGGAACTTTGATGCATTGTTCCAGCCGCAGCAACATCCTGCGCGTGATTCACATGACACATTCTACTTGCAAAGTAAGTCTAATTTATATTGTCTTATACATTATATATTTGGGGATTCTGGTTTTTCTGACTGTAAAATTACAAAATTTTAAGCTCCGTCAACCACAAAAATACTTCCTGAAGATTATGTTGAAAGGGTTAAGCAGGTTCATGAGGTTGGCGGTTACGGATCCCGTGGGTATGCCTTTTCATTCACTTCAAGAACTTCAATTTTGGGACAGAAACAAATGTAATCTTTTATTCTCCTTTTTGTAGATATACATATGATTGGAAACGAGAAGAAGCAAACAAAAACCTTCTGCGAACTCACACTACAGCTGTATCTTCGAGGATGCTTTATCAGCTTGCACAGGTTCTCAAACACTTACTATTAACTTATAAGTTAGCTTACTGTTGGAGCATTTGGGAGTATGATGTACCATGTCCATATTGGTTAGAGGTTGCGACAGATTACATAGGGTATGTATTGCCATTATAACATACAATTGGTCATATTATGATCGCAGAAACCTTTTGCTCCAAAGAAATACTTCTCCATAGACCGTGTGTTCAGAAATGAAGCTGTGGATAGGACACATCTTGCTGAGTTTCACCAGATTGAAGGTGTGATATTTAATTTGAGAATCAACTTGTGTGTTCCTTTATTCAGTTGCAATTTTTGAAATGGCATATTTACTTTAAACTTAATAGTAATAATGCGTCCTTGTCCTGCATTTAACTTAACCTTTTGTGGTATGAATGTTTGTCCTCTTCTCAGGTCTTATATGTGATAGAGGCCTGACTCTTGGTGACCTTATTGGTGTACTGCAGGACTTCTTCTCTCGCTTAGGTAATTTTACTTGATTAAGAACACTTCCTGATATTCAGATTACAATATTTAAGAATCAGACTTGAGTATTGATAAGATTTGTGTTCCATATGTTGTCACTTTATCGAGTAACTCAATCTCCCCATGGACTTAGTTTAAGCTGCTTTTCTCAAAGCAGTCTTATCTGTTTACCTTTCAACTTCATTATTTCATTGGGAGAACATTTTTCAGGCATGTCTAAATTGCGTTTCAAGCCTGCTTACAATCCGTATACTGAACCCAGCATGGAAATTTTCAGGTAGGAAATCATATGAGGAAAAAACTGTCGTGTAGATTATATGACCCATTAATTAGTTTTTTAAAAAATTTCACCAGTTATCATGAAGGCTTAGAAAAATGGGTAGAAATCGGCAACTCTGGTATGTTCCGTCCAGAGATGCTACTCCCCATGGGACTTCCTGAAGATGTACGTGTGATTGCCTGGGGTCTTTCACTTGAAAGGTGAGAAATTTGCAAATATCAACAAGTCGACAAATGTCACTCGCTATCTGCAGACACGCATTAACAATCTTGGAACTCTCTTTTCCTTTGAACCAGGCCTACTATGATCTTATACGGCATCGATAATATAAGGGACTTGTTCGGCCATAAGGTAAATTCAGTTATTATATACACCTGAACCACCTTTCATCAACTAACAACTAAAATCGGATTCTTTGTTTATTTCCTCTTCCAGACGGATCTTGCCATAATCAAGAAAAACCCAATCTGCCAAATTGGGTTTCAATAGACATTGGAAACTAGCCTTTGTGCTGCTGGATTCATTGGCGCAATGCCATTGCACTCTTTACTACTGCGAATTATGTAGACAGTTGCGGATTTTATTTAAAATTTTATTATGGAATTATTTTGATTTTTGACGCTAACAGTAACTTAGCGGGTGGGTTCGGGTTTAAGTCGGGTTACCCGACCCGATTATCAATCGAAAAATTATGCTTGGTTTAATTTGCGTAAGGCAGGATTCAATCCTTAGTCAAAGCAATTTAATTCAACCCAACTTCCACTACGCCAACTTGTTAATTGGTGTAAAGTGCAACAAATATTATTTACTACTACTTTCTCAAGTTTTAATGTTTTATTGCAAATTTGAATATTTTTTGAGTCAGTGGAAATAAATCGTTTGCAAAAATCAAGTTGTGTATAAAAATTTTCAATTTTTTTCTCTCTTTAAAAGAATATTTTTATTTTTTTGTCAATTTTTTTGGTTCGGATCGGGTATGGACGGATTTGGGTTAACCGATAATTTATCGGATTGAGTTCAAGTTTAAAAAGACAACCGAAGAATTTTTCGGATCAGGTACGGACAAAGCCAGACCCTCCATACCCGACCCATGCACAGAAAAAAAATTGGCGACATGAAAAAGATTCGATAAAGTCGCCTGACGTGGGCCATTCTTAACAAGCCCAAATTAAGCCATGTAAACCCAGTTCCAGCCCTCATTACGAGGGTAAAATCGTCATTAGTCTCAGTCACCTGCCCTAACAATCACAGACGCATTTCATCACCACCACCACCAGATCCAAAGCAATCTGTTCATTTCATCAATCAATCGCCGTTCATTAACGATGCGTCTCGACCGAGTCCTCAACAAGCTCCGACGAGCCCCCTCAATCTACCGAACTCGTCCAATCGATGACAAAACCAAAATCCTACAAACACTCGACATGCGTCTAGACTTCATCCTCTACCGTATGAAATTCGCTTCAACAGTCCCTACCGCACGCAGCCTCGTCAGCCATCAACACGTGCTGGTCAACGGTGCGGTAGTCAACAAGCCAAGCTACGTTTGTAGACCTAGCGATATCATTGCTTTAAAGGACGATCCTAAGTCAGTTGCTATGGTTCATAACTTTCATGACTCGCCTGTTTATGAGAGGTCCGTGTTGCCTGATGCTTCTGTTGCCGAAGTTAAGGAGTTTAAGGTGTTTGTGTCGAATTTGTCTCCTGTTGTTGATGACCAGGCGCTTGCTAGGGCTTTTTCTCCTTGCGGAGATTTTATCAAAGCTCAGGTATTGCTTTTGTTAGAATTTTGATGTGTGGATATGGATTGTTAAGTAGTAGTGGTATGAGTATGTCTAAAATGTGTGATTTTGAGGCATTGGAATGTATGTGGATATAATTTTGTTTGATGGGGACTAGGAATCTAGAAAAATGTGTGGATTTTTTGCGCAAGTGATCTAAGCTATTGGAGTGCGGATGAATATGGATTGAGTTTGACAGTGTTTAGGAACGTGGAAAGTAGTTGAACATGCAAAGATATGAATTTAGCATATGTAATGGTTGCTACAGAATATTAAGTGTTTAGTCTCTAGAGTATGTATTTGAATGTCTGTATCAAATGAATGATTTTGACTACTTGCGAGCATATGGATATACAATTTATTTGATGGGCTTAAGAAATATGGGGTAGACGACAGAGTTTGCATTTGTTTCACATAAGTGAATGCGAGATGTTTGAGTAGAAATGTAAGTGGATCAAGTTTGACAGACTTTAAGAGCCCAGAAAATAGTCACTGAACCTGCAATAACGAGTTTAGTTAATGTAACGTATATTTTTGAAAGCTGTAGTACTAGGTTCTCGATGGTTTATTCTTCTGAGATTTAAATGTAAACCAAGTTTGATAGACATTATGGAACATTGAAAGTGCTCGATTCGGCAGTATTGTGAATGTTGTTGATGTTATGCATTTTGTTTTGAGTTTCATGTTTTTAATATCTTTGACTAGGCATTTGAGTTTCCTATGTGACTTTAGATACTTTGGGTTTTGATTTAGGTTTTGACAGATCCAAGTACTGGTAAGAGCAAGTGTTTTGGTTTTGTGAGTTTTGGAAGCAAACAATCGATGAAGGAAGCGATGAGGGTGATGAACCGCAAGTATTTGAATGGGACCAACATTTCAGTGAGGGAGGCCGATACCTTTGAAAAGAAGGAAAAAGGAAAAGCCGGCAAAAGCAAAGAGAATGAAATTGAGCCAGCCAAAAGTAGTGAAGTAGAAAAAGTTGCAGGCAGCTCGTCACCTCCTAGAGAAAACCGTGATAGCCAAGGACTTGCCCGCAAAGAAGCAGCTCGAAGAGAAGCTGAATTTACTACCACTCTGCAGTACTGTTTGGAGCATCAAGCCCTTCAAAGAAGACGGGATCTGATCTCTCGGTTGAATGAATCAATGCGGTCTGCCTTGATATAACAAGTTTCTTTGTTGTAATAATGTACTTGGTTTATTATGCCAGAATAGTTGCAAACAAGCAAATGCTATGAGCAGGCACACTCCACATACATTATTTCAAAACAAAACACTAGCTAAAGACTGCTACATTTTTCATTTTGCATCTTCACTCAGATACGATGGTCTGGAGTGGAAGAGAGCTTTCAACTCCGTCAGATTCAGCTGTAGTCCTCTGGGACACGACCTTTGTCATTGCAAACATCTGTTAACCAAGGCACATAATAGTTAACCCCAATGTGGTTTCAGATGCATAACTAAAAATTGTACTTATAAAGTTGCCAGCTAGAAACCTTTTTCATTGTTTTCTTGAAGCACTCTTTGTGCTCATCCATGGACGCATTGACAAACTCATCAAAATGATCCCTCAGATCCTCCAAAAAAGTAGCGTCGTCTTTTTTCTTCTTTCGGCAAGAAGTCATAGCCGGTGTCGCCGTATCTTTACCTTGATTGTCCATTCTCACTCTTAATCCCTATCAGCAATGCCCCCTGGTCAGACATCATCAAACATAACACACCAAGAATTCAACAGTCCCATTTCAAACATCCAACAACAAAAACTGACAAAATAAGAACAACCCAATAAAATCCAAACATTTTACCTGCAGCGGTCCGACAAATTCGCTTATTTTAATCAGAACGAGAGGAGCTCGATTAGCTTTTTATAACATCGACCGTTCCAGAACCTTGTATTTGTGTTCCTGAGCAACGGCTTCTTGAAGGACACGGCAATTTGCCGGGCCCAATAGTGATTTAAACCTCGGCCCGAAGCCTTAGTTCGATTCCATTAAGCGACAACACTACGGCCCAAAGTCAGTAATGAACTTAGACAAGAAACAAAAGATCCATTCAAAGAAACATGTCGATACATTGTCACGATCATTAGAGCACTAATGTTCTACTCAACAGCGACAGCATAACTATAAGAGCACAATTAGAAGATTAATCTCGCAGGTTCATCTAATTAAAGGCCCACCATACCCTTAGTAGCCCTAGACTTCTAGAACCTTAGTAGGGTTGAATAGTGATGATAAAACTAGATGCACTGAATATACCCTTCACCTACCCAAATCGAATCTGGACATGAAATAGCTGCTCGTTCACAGCTCACCTTGGCTTTTTCACAGCTACATTCGTCAAAATGAATCAGCTCGCTATTACACATTTATACAGTAAGTAGGCTTTTGCCTCAATTGAAGACATGTTGTTTCAAGTTTGGTGAAATCAACATTGATCAATCTGGCTTGACATTAGTTAGGCGGTAAAGCGCCATCTATCCGACTTCTGATCATTTATGTAAAGGGTAATTTCATCATTTACATATAGCCTGTTGAGTAAGAATTCAGAAAGACAAATAACTTTTGCAAATAGAGATTTTTTAAGTTAGTTTTTAATTTAAATAGATAACTGAATATATAAAATACATGAATAATTGAAAATTACAATTATTAATTCAACCGTTGAATAGTTAAAAATCAATCTGTTCAACATATAAATGAACGTTGTCCTCACTTTCAGACATGTATATCTAAAACTTGTAAAATATTATTCGCAACACTGGTTATCCTTCGGATGAAAGGGCATTTTGGTCATTTGCATATCGACTTGATCGCTATATAAAGGATCATTATGCGTAGCTTCATATTCATGTCCAACCGCATCACATTTTAACAACACTCTGCTAATCAGCTGCTTCTCGAAGACTCTACAATGGCGGAGAAGAGCAAAATCCTCATCATCGGCGGAACAGGTTACATCGGAAAGTTCATAGTCGAAGCCAGTGCCATCGCCGGTCACCCTACTTTCGCTCTCGTACGTCAATCCACTGTCTCCAACCCTGACAAATCTCAACTCATCGACAAATTCAGGTCCCTCGGCGTCAATCTCGTCCCTGTAATCTTCGATCTCACCTCGATTCGACTGCTGTTGAATTTTTGGAGTTTTGTGATGCTGTGGATTTTTTTGAATTTTTGTGTTTGAGTAGTTTAGGAGTAATTAGGGTTTTGATGATGCAGGGAGATTTGTATGATGCTGAGAGCTTGCTGAATGCGCGTGAAGCAAGTGGATGTGGTGATCTCTACTGTTGGATTTCTTCAGCTGGCTGATCAGGTGAAGATTATAGCTGCAATTAAGGAAGCTGGAAACATTAAGGTATGAAAATTTTGAAGCTGATTCTGGTGATCTGATGAGAATGGTGAGATTGTGAATTTGAGGTTGGTTGTTATTTTTGGATGGTGCTGTAGAGGTTTTTCCCATCGGAATTTGGGAATGATGTGGATAGAGTTCATGCTGTTGAGCCTGCAAAGTCGACGTTTGGGATCAAGGCGCAGATCAGACGTGCTGTTGAGGCTGAAGGGATTCCGTATACTTATGTTTCTTCGAACTTTTTTGCTGGATATTTTCTGCCAAATTTGTCGCAGCCAGGACTTACTTCTCCTCCGAGAGACAAGGTTGTTATCTTAGGAGATGGGACTCCCAAAGGTATCAGTTGCATCTACTTATAAATTTCATACATTTCCTGGACTTCAATAGTTCAAAGCTGTGTATCTCGTATTTTTAGATGTAGTTTGGTATGCTGAAGATGTTTAAATTGAGTCTGTTGTTATGAAATGCAGCTGTGTTCAACAAGGAAGAGGACATTGCGACCTACACCATCAGGGCTGTTGAAGATCCGAGAACTGTTAATAAGATCCTTTACATCAGGCCACCGGCCAACATAATCTCATTCAATGACCTTGTGTCATTGTGGGAGAAGAAAATAGGGAAAACACTCGAAAGGGTCTATGTACCTGAGGAAGAGGTGTTGAAACAAATCCAAGGTACACATACTTAGAGCTCCATTTTGGCTATGCAATGTGGCCATCAATCATGCTAATTTTTGCATGTTGAAATTCTTTTGCAGAGGCTCCTGTTCCACTGAATGTGGTGCTGGCGATTGGGCACTCGGTGTTTGTGAAAGGTGACCACACTAACTTTGAGATTGAGCCATCATTCGGCGTGGAGGCTTCTGAGCTCTATCCTGATGTCAAGTATACCACTGTGGATGAGTACCTCAACCAGTTTGTCTGAACTTTCTATATCTGATGTTAAAAATAATCAACATGTCATGCCTGACTTGTGTTTGTGACCCTTATGATGACGATTATTATATATAAGGTCCACTGCTTGTGATTCCAACAATGGCATTAAAACCAATAAAGAATCGATGATTATGATATACTCTGTATAAAGCCTACTTTGCTTGTGCTTTGAATGGTGACGCCCTGTTTTCGTGTCTTGAACTGATCAAGAAAATCAAAAAGGTTGATGATTCTGAACATTGTACCAAATTCAGATAATTGAAACTAGAAGTTTGAACTTAAATATTCAGTTGACTACAGCTCAAAAAGTCGAACAATTTGTGAAACTTCCACAGAGTTCTAAAAGGCTTGACATATGCCTCGTTAGTTTATTTCCCCACGGTGCTGTTTTCAAGTGTTTGTTGCCCTGGTGTAGATTTGCTGGCTCGAGTGGGCAGACACCATCCTGATTGCGCCTCTGGCCTCTAGATCTTTAATGGCCCTCCTCGCAAGTGAACCATTGATCTGACATGTGTATACATTTATAAGAATGACATGCCATGTAAAAACAAACAGCAAGTTGGAAAACACAAATAACTAAGTATCATTGGCTTGAGACTCAAGTCATGCCCTGTACCATTCATGACATCATTTTCAAACTTCGGAAGTATTACTAACACTGGTCACAAACATGTGTGATGATAGTAACACTGAAACTGTGCCAGATGGCTTGATATATTCTAATGTCAATTTTCAACACTACACTATCATACTTGATCATCTTCACTTCAACCGCTAACTCTAATAATATCACCACTTACATACTTGCTTTAATTCAAGCAATGAAAATGCCCCGACACTAGCCTTACACCAAACCAAGCAAAATATTTAATATCGAAACACACAATATTTAATATGAATACATACCCTCATACGATCAGAGAGGATGGAAGGTGTAATGAGCTTGAACTTAGGTGCTTCAGTAAGAAGCTTGTCATATGTTGCCTGGTCAAACAACACCATGTTGTTCACCTTCTCCTTTTGCTTACCCTTGCTCCACTTCTGCAAATTCAAAAACCACATTCCCACATAACTTAACCACAACAAACCTCTTAACTTCACATCACAATGAATAATAACTGGATACAATCACAATCTACACTGTGTTTGCCACCCATAACTAAACACACAGCTCCATCCGCAGCATCACCAACTCTTAGATTTCATAAAGCACTCAGTTTATAACAAAAGACACAACCACCAAATATAACATGCCCATCATTATAGAAATCAACTTTACACAAACCCGCATCACTAAAAACCAATCCAATCTAATCCAGCAAAAAGGAGCGTCAAACGAACCTTCTTCTTCTGCTTGCCACCACCAGATTTGGCTGGCTTGGATGATGGCGGGGGAGCCTTTTCCTTCTTCGGTGCCTGAATACAAACAAATAAATACACATTCAGATACCCTTCACCGAAAAGTTATGAACTTTAAACACGCATATTGATGTGATGCTTACCATGTTAATTCGGTTTCGGCTGGAGATGAATCGAACAGAGCGGCGCCGATGTTGCTGTAATCAGAAACCCTAGTTTGAGTCGCCCTGTGTTATCTCATTGTTGTCATAAAACGTCGTCGTGCGCTTTAAGCTGTTTAATTATTTAATTATTCATGTTACACGTGTCCAAGCATTAAAGCTTCATAGTCCGAAGTTAACGATCCAGTCTGGTGGGCCTGATGAAAAGGCCTCAAATTTGGACCAAGACCCAGGCCCAGTTAGGTTGGATGAATTCAGACAATCAAATGTTGGCAGTGTAAAATCAGACAACTTGATTGAATGCTAAAAACAGGAATTAAAGGTTGGCAGTACAATAAAAAAAATGATGTAACATCTTTTGTCAAAGTTGCAAACCAGCTCTATTGGACGGCTATGGTTGCACCAAACCCCACATGTCCTAAGACCTTCTCAGATTAGGCTCCAAAAAGTACTTTTCCTACCCAATTTCAATTTGCCCACTTCAGATATATTAAATATTTTTACCAAGAAAAAATGGGTTTTTTCATTCATTGTTTTCATACATTATTGATGTTAAGATGCTTTTTTCATCTATAAAATACAGCTTCAAACCTGTCACTAAGCCCCTCTTCTCCTCTCTTCCATCTTCTCCATAGTTTTTGCTTTCTTTGTTGATGTTTCATGACTCAACTGCTCAATCTCCTGATCTGAGTCTTGTAGTAGTTGCAGCTTTGAGATCTTGAAGCTTGAAATTTCTTTCCTGCAAAATTTTAAAAGTAGAAAACAAGCTTAATGCTCAATCTATGGTTACTGATGTTTGAGATTCATGTCTCCGATTCTTAGTGAAATTCTTCTCCTGGGGTATATGATCAACTCCACATTTTGGCGCAGGACCCATTTAGTTCAATCATTTTCTGTTTTCTTCCTCTACTGGTTTTACTGCATTTCATGATCTCTGACCTCTTCAAAACTCTCCATAACTAAGCCGTAATTTAACTCTTGTTGTTGTATACATAAAATATATGGTAACAATTTTAGTTCTAGATCTATAGAACCTGTACCTGTGCTGTCTGATAATCTTGGTTTCACTTTGAGTCTAAAGAGTCCTGTTCTGGTGCGAGAGATCTTGGGTCAATGGCGTCCTCCAGCAGAACATCATCAGCCTCAACCCTGATGCAAAACTCGGGATCTGAAACAGATTTACTGGATGAGAGGAAAAGGAAGCGTATGCAATCCAACCGTGAATCAGCCAGGAGGTCCAGAAAGAGGAAGCAGACACAGCTGGATGATCTGATAACCCAAGTGGGGCAGCTGAGGAATGAAAACAATCGAATTAGCAACACTATTAATTACACAATGCAAAATATTTTAGAAACTGAAGCTGAGAATTTAGTGCTGAGAGCTCAACATGAGGAACTTAGTTACAGACTGCAGTACCTGAATCAGATCATTGGTAACTTGAGCTCCAGAAACGAAGCAACATATGAACTTGATGAGCCATATTACAATCCTGGCAACATTTACAACTATGCCATCAATGACACTTTTGATGGGTTATTCAACCAGTGGAATGTGCCATACCTGAATCAGCAGCAGCAACCCATAATGGCATCTGCAGAGATGTTTCAGTACTAAGACAACCTGAATTAAAGACCATCAGAGATCAGATTACTATAAATCTATCAGGTATGTGATAACTCTAAAATTATAATGAGTGGCAGTATTTTTACTGTAACTATGTATTTCAAGTATCCTATGTAAGACTTAATGCATAGTGATTTGTATTGGTATTTATCAATGTAATATGATGTCTATTGTTGCTAAAATCTCCCCAACTCTTTTGGCTGTATTCACATGAACAAAACAAAGGCAGTTGGAGAAATGATGAACGTCATGCTTTAAATTTGATTATATGACACTAATGATTGCTGATAATTTGATTATAATATATGATATCATGCTCATATATCATTGTAGTATTGACTAGTGAAATGTCCATAAATATTTTACGGAATTTTAGTAACAATACTTGCAAGCTTCATATAGAACGATTAAGATGTTTCTCCTACACGTGAATGAGACTGGGAGTGTCTAACAAAAATCATAGCAAAAAAAGCTGATTCCAATTTTCAACCGATGAGATCACAAGAGGGGCCAACAAGATTTCATAAACTCAGTACTAACAAAATATTTAAAGAAGTGGTTCACCAGTCTTTTTCTTTCATAGCGCAATGAAAATCATTTTCAATCCAATAAGATGGTACAAGACCCACCAGTTTAATCATGCCATTTAAGACAATTAAGTTCCTATCTGATTATTACAGTTTTTATGCAACAAAGCTTAGGTATTCTAAGGATGGCTAATCATTATGACGATAATTCCTATAGTTCCATGTCAATGTATTGTTCCTCTAATCCTTATTGAGTTTACACACAATTTAACCATTCTGATGTTCTATTCAATGATTTTATATATAAACAGGACACTAAGCTGGCCTTGTAAATCATGGGGAGTGATGGCACTAAATAAAACTTTTGGTTACAAATTTGATAATACTCTACTACTTTACTTTATCAACAATTTTCAATATTCTTTTCGTCCAGAGAATGCTTTCTACCAAAAATAGCAGTTGGGTAATGACACTTTCAAAACATGATAAGGAGTCTGAATAAGGAGAAGAAAAAAACAGGATAAAAAGAAGCTATCGGGTTGGGTTGTAGTAGTCATGGAGCCTAATCACTATAACCATGGCAAAAGAACAACAGGAAAAACCAAACCACTACCAAATATAAAATACATTGCACCCCCTTTTATTCCGCTATTGCAGAACATGAGCACTCCCATGTGCGAGGAGCAACACTTTTATAAATGCAAGTACATAGACGAGAAAATATCATTTACTTAAGGGGGCTCACCACATTCATATAAATAATAACCTACGTACAATCAACCAACGCATGTATCAAGATGCTTTACATCAGTGTACATGCATCTAAGAAAATTATGTCGTGTGTGAGAAAAGTATATTTTAATTCCAGAATTTAAAGTAAAATCAATCTGCTGGTTAACTCTAAATCCCTTATATGGTCAAGAAACAAGTAGAAATACATCGAGTATTTTCTAAATCTGCTTGGCAAAGTGAATTTTGCTTCGCATGTGACTACCACTATTTTAAGGTTCTGTTCACAAGTTTTGCAGATGTATTAATTTTTGTGATAAATACATGTTATGATGGTTAATGAATTATCATTGCTGACATTCAAAGCATCCCTTAATGTGTGCAATACAAAGAAATATTACAAAACATGAACTGGAAACTTTTTCTAAAGCATTGAAATGCAAGTGGACAGCCAAATGGGATCCAACTTCAATATTTTATATTTTATAGGGTGTGGTTTTCTAACATTCTTTATTAATGAAGTATTTTCTTGTTGAAAAAATAACACAAAACAAGATAACTCCAATTTTAATCTAATGCAACTTGATGCCAGCACCCCTAATCAGTTGATGATCATATAGAAATTATAGCATAGTGGAGAAAACATACTATCAGGTTACGTCTATATACTATTGCTTATGTAAAGACTTGGGTAACTTACTTTAAGTTTGGATCCGTCAAAAGGGGATAATTGATGATCTTCCTAATCCTCAGCTCGTTCCCTAAAACACAGGTAAATAAACTGAATGAGTTAGTTACAACGAATCTGGTAGGCTTATAGAGGAATAATCATTTTGGTGATCCAAGAAAAATGGTACTAGGTTTCAAACTCAGATTAGCATGGTTGTTCCCTGAGGTGGGTCAGCTTGTCCTAAAACTACATGAGATGATGACTCAGAAGCATGACAACTATAACTTTAATTCAACTTTAAAAATCCAGTTCTTTAGGCAGAAGCACAAAATGAAAGGAATCTAGCAAACAGTGATGATTATTCTACTACGCAAGCAATTTTCAACAAAATTTATGATATACTGCAACGATGAATTCATAAAGAACCATTCACAATATTCTTAGATCATGCATAACTAAATAGTTCAATAAACAAAGAAGCAAGCCCAACAGAAAGCTAAAGAATATTTGACTAAATAATTATGAAATGATATATCACCTACTTGTAATGCCTTCTAACATGTTCCTGAACTGTCTCATCTCAGAAATGCATTGAATAATCTATAAAGCAAAAGAGGACGCATGAATACAGAACAATGTGATCAAGTATTTCAGCGATGCACAATCTTCATCCAGTAATTTAAATAAAATTGCTTCTTGATCTTTCAATTTTACATGTCTCAGCAGGTTATCTTTTTAAGGAACATTCATTCAAATAAGAGCTTGGTTGAGTTAATTTTTTTAACAAGTAGAAAAGAATATTCTGCTTTTAGTATCAGTAAAATATTTTCAAGCTTCAAATGTGGAAAATAAATCCTTTTAAGTAAGAAATGGAAACAAGGTCTTAACCTTTGCACAAAACCCGACCCCATCTATGTATCCATCCATCCATGTGTGTGTGTTTGTTTTTCTTCATACACTTAGATCAAGTCCATATCAATATGTCACAGATGGTAAACGTCTCTTTTCTTTGGAAGACTGTAGAACATGCAAAAAACAATAATGTTAAGGCCTATAAAATATCGACACATGACATTGAGAAAAAGGAGAGTAGAGAAAAAAGATGCACTCCATCAGCTATTCCAATCCGAGTAAAAGCATAAGCATGAAAGAACCACCAAACGCAAAAAGGAATTACTTATATGAATACGGGTAAAGTGGTTTCCACCCTTGTGACCTAACGAAAGAGAAATACATGATGATGTATGCCTTTTCTTTTTGGATTTCATTGCAGGTTGAATAGAGACTCAGTATACGTAAATTGATGCATGATGAAAGCATGTGGCGAGCCACACCAATGCTATATGCAAACGTACATTTCAAATAAATAAGCTATTAAAAGGTGTTCTTTCTTTCAAAATAAATGTACAGGGAAAAAAGTTAAAGGAAAAAAGCATTAAAAACAATATGTTGAAATGTCATTTCATATCTTATTGTTTTATTCTACCTCTTCAATGTTGAAATTCAACAATAAAAAGGTAAATAACTAAAGCAAAAGAAACAGACCTAATTGTTGATAGATATTATAAAAGATGTCAATGGAAAATAGTTGATGTATGTAACAAAAGCATGCAGATACGCAGTAACAGTGCAGAATAAGGCCACTTTGAGAGTAGAAAATAAATCAGTGTCTGATCCAACCTCATAAAAACATCATTTTTATGTAAAGGTACAATCTCACAAGCTTAACTATGAAACAAAGGGGAAACAGCCAAACAGCTATGAATTAAATAAAAAAACATGTCACCACTATGATTTGGGTTAGGTTCAAAGTATAAGCCCATCAAACATGTTTCAGCCCAGTCAACTGTCAGAAAATCATACAACCACATAAAGTTGAAGGAAACTTGTTCTGTGTACCTTGGTAATGGTAGAAGACTCAAAGATTGGAAAATTAGTATTTTCGAAGATAATCCATTAGAAAGAGCCTCCAGGTCTGGATAGGGGAGGCACGTTTCTTTACTCTCGCTTAGTTAACATATAAGTCATTTTATTATCAGCCATACGAGAAGGCAGTCTAAAGCTGTGATTGTCCCCTGCGAATGCCTACATACAAGGAAGTATTAGAGACTTCTGACCACTGTAGACAATTTGTATGTTGATATAATATGCCAAAGTGCGTTAGGTATGAGATGGTCAAAATGTAACCTGGTTAGCTCATGACGTCTACAAATTTATAATCAGCACTGGCAAGACCATGTTTCTTCTTTTCAAATCATACGCCACAACACTCATTTTTTCACCAATAATCACCGCATGTGCATTTCCCTTCACTGAAATGGTGGAAACGTATGCGATCTCTAACAACTATCTCCCTGTGGTATACCTTTGAGATTAATTTCATGAACGAGTGACAGTCATTACAAGACCTTAAGTTTTTGACAATTCGAATTTTTGTCTCTGGGCTTGTTTTGATCATTGCAAAAGCAATAGCAAGTTTCTCACTATGGTGAAGCAACTGAAAGGCTTTCTCCTCTTCATTACTATCGAGTAGGACTTCTGATATTTCTGGACGATATCCTTCTTTAGTCAGCTGTTCCTCAATCTCAACCAGCATCCCAAATATTTCTCCAGCCTCAGAGTGACTGGAATCTCCAGCTGTGAATTCATGTAGTTTGCCATCTATCTCAATCATACTGGATGCTTGTGTCTTTACAATTCCATTTCTACTCATAAGGCGTCTCACCCTTGCCTTATCACCCCATCTTCCGATAGAAGCGTAAAAGTTCCCAACAAGGACATAACACCCACTATCCTTTTCTTTTCGACGCATCAAATGTTTAATTGAACACTCTGCCCGCTTAACATCACCATGAAGTTTACAACCCCAAATGAATGTTCTCCAAAGAACATCATCCGGTTCAATGGGCATCATTTTAATCAGTTTCTCAGCAGCATCTAGACGTCCGACTCTTGCCAGCAGGTCCACCAAACATCCGTAGTGCTGAAGAACTGGTTTTATACCATAACATTTTTCCATATCCATCAGGTACCCTAGACTTTCTTCAACCAAACCTGCATTCCTACAGGCCGATAACAATGCGGTCATTGTCCTCTCATCTGGCCTGACATCAAACCTCAACATCTCTTCAAACATATTAATAGCATCCCGACCCTTACCGTGACTAGCAATGCCACATATCATAGATGTCCATACAAAAACATTAGCTTTCTCCTCAACGCCATCAAAAACTCGTTTTGCACTATCTAAACACCCACATTTCGCATACATATCAATAAGCGCAGTACTTACACTAGCCCTATTTCCCAAACCATTCTTCTCAACTGACTCATGAACCTTTCCCCCCATAACTAGCGCCCCCACCTCACCACAAGCGCCCAAAACCGCTACAATTGTAACATCATTCGGCTCAACCCCAACTTGCATCATCTCATTATACACCCTGATAGCATCTAAAGGCCTATTATCTTTCACAAACCCATCAATCATCGAAGTCCAAGACACAACATCTCTCACACGCATTCTATCAAACACCTCATATGCATAACCAGACTCGCCACACAAACAACACAAACTCACAAAGCTATGCTGCACATACATATCATCCACAACCCCCAACTTAATCAGAAACCCATAAACCTGTAAACCCAAATAAAACAGCCTCAAACGCGCACAAGCTTTAAATACAAAAGGATACGTAAAGTTATCAGGCGGAGCAAGCTCGCAACTTTCCCGCATTGCGAAGAAGATATCAATACCATTAACAGGATTGGAGCTCTGGGAATATGCTCTGATCATGGTGTTGTAATAATACGAATTCTTAACGCGAAGAGAGTTGAGGATTCGTCTAGCGTAGGTTAAATCTCCTGAAGGTGAAAGTGCAGAGAAAGTGAAGAGCTTGCTGAGGGTTTCGGGATGAGAAACTTCCGGGTCGCCGGATTTCAGAATGTTGGCGTGAAGCTGCATGGCTTGCGCCATTGACGTTATCTCCATTGCTGCTGGATTGGATGTGGATGAAGCTTCGAGGTTTGGACTTGAAAGTAAAATCATAAGAACTAAAGAGCCACGAATTGGAGGTATAGAAACTCTAGGGTTTATTTCGTAAATAAGAAAAGATTAAGGGGGTTACAAACCGTTTTATTTTCTAACGACTTTATTAACTAATGTCGCAGTTGCAACACTGGAAATCTGGAATGCAGGGGATGACGCGTGCATGAGGTTTAGGGTTTTCGAGGGTATTTTGTAAGTTGTACTCCCTCCGTCGCATAAAGTTTGTCCATCTTTTTTATTATTTGTGAGGTATAAAATAATCAAACTGGACAAACATAGTGGAACGGAGGGAGTAGTATTTTATTTGAATTTGAGACATACATTGGAAATTTTTGACTTAACAGTGTCAAATCTTCAATACGTGAAAGATGTATCATGTTATTGTTGGACATATGAAAAGATATGATTGTTTAGCAGGCAACCATTGAAGATAAAGCAAAGAGCTCGATTTCAATAAGCTCAAATCGAAGTGTCACCAAGCGGCAAGCACAATGATATGTTTTTGGCCAATGAAATGATCCTCTAAGTTGCTTAGCTAGGAATGCACCATGACATATCAATCACTAGACGCAACGATAAGGTTCAAATTTTCTCCAATTATTAATCTTATTTAATATGTTGAACACTTAGTAATATACATAAAAAATTGAGGATGGAGTACTTATACACAAATCTGAGATTTCTTTTCTAAGCTTCCGCTAATCTGTTCACAAGAATCCTACAATTCACTCAAACCTCATCTATATGATATTGAAATCTTGCATATTGAATTAAACGTTTTGCTGAAAGTCTGCTTGGTCCTGCCTCCTTTATTCTCCTCCACCATTGACATTTTATAGTCCTCATTTATTATTATTCTTCATCTTTCTACTCTCCAAAAGTAAAGCTTAGTGTATTTGGTATATAGCGCTTTTGGCGTCTTGGATAATTGACACCACTAGAGATGCTACTTAATTAAATATTTCATGGTGATCCCCAAGTAGTCTTCAATCACCAACCCAAAAGAAAGGTAAAAGAACCCTAACATCGCTCTTGACATTTGTTATTTGCTGCTAGTCACGCCTTTTGCACCGGCTCCCTCTTTAGGACTTCAAAGAGAGTTGTAAGTGTGGGTAAGTATAGAATTTTTGTGCTTAGGGTTCATGTTAATGCCAATTAGTCACACAATTTGACCTAATTTCTTTCGACAGTTTTTCAGGGTTGACGAGGATGTCATGTCTATTTGTAGACTTTGATGATTAACCCATATGTATATACATTATTCCCTTCTCTTCTCAGCGCGCGTTTTAATCTTAGCTTATCATAATATGAATATACGATCGTTTTCCCATGTTAAGAATCTTCCAAAGGGCCTACCCACATAGTTATAGAGAGAGAATGAAGATTAACTATGAGCAAGGAAACTTCTAGGGCAGCCTAAACCCTAGGATTGAGTTAAAATTTTCATTTGCTGAGGGGATCGAGTGATTAGTTAGTTGTAGGGGGGCTACCTATTATGACCTAACACAACTGATCATCTTTAAATACTTATCCTTATAATGTGATACACTCAGAATGCCACTAAACATGGTTTTTTAAAGCTAACTAAGTGCCCAACAAAAAGAAAGCTGGTGTGTCTCGCCTTTTCACAATTTGAAGATTTTTTAACTCAAAGATAATACGACCACAAAAGATTTTATATCATATACATCCATTCATTAATTCATGTTTTACTAAATTATTTTAATAAGTGTGTACATAAAAATTGCTCATACGCTTACTCACATCATATTTTCTCTTATCAATAGAATCTAAAACGTTTTGATGTTGTATGCATTTTGTAAAGAATACACAAGATTGGTAAGCATATGTTAAAAATAATTAATTGTACTTGCACAAACCATTATTCATGCCTCGAGATGAGACAAAAGTAATTATAACTAAACATTGAGCTGGAGTATGATATTTTTAACGACTATTCCCCCTAAAGTAAGTGAATATGTCTTTGCATTTAAGTGGATATATATACCAATATATTCTCTCATTTGGGTCTCTTTTATTCTCAAACGAGTTGCAGTGTATGTACACAATATCATCCGTCATTCAAAGGTGTAATCACTTGATATACACAGGAGCTGACAACAACAACGGTACCAGCAACAACGTTAAGACTTCAGTTTTCTGCAAATGAAGTTTCTCAGGGTCACTTTCATCTCCTTTCTCATCATCACCACATCCTTTCCATCACCATCTTCTGCTGCAGGTCTTTTTTGATTCATAAGTAGCTCAACATTTTATCAATTTTCATTTAATGTTGTGTCTGGCTCATTTACATGCATTGAGAGGATGTCCTGAGGTTTACATATGAATATGACATGATAGAAAAACGCTAATATATACGTGCTCTGATCATGTATGAACTTTTCAGGAAGAGGTACAACCATTTACGCACGTCATGAGTCAAATGAAGCATCCCAAGATGTCACGGAAGAGGTACATGAGAGACTGTTGAGAGTTAATACTAGAGACTATGGAAGATATGATCCTGCACCGACTTTCGTCAAGCCTCCTTTCAAGCTCATTCCCAACTGATCAAAAAGTATGATCATTCTGAGGATGAATTAATGTAGAAAATATATTGAATAAGAGCCTAGAATGATTTATCATATGATACGAAAGAGTGTGTCTGACTTTTTTTGCCTATTATGAAATTGCACACGTACAAATACATATTGCTAAAACTAGTAAATATGTATAACGAAATATTGGAAATCATTTCGCAACTTGTTATAAGTTATAACACCATGTTTTGTCGCATTTTTTAAAAAAAATATTTCATTCGCCGCTTAAGGACTGGACTTCATATTCATGACGGAGATGCACTCAGAAGGACTTGCACCACCGACCTCTTCAAATAGAAATCGAATGGATGACCGCTAGACCGCTATTTTTTGTGCATATTGTGTCGTGTTAATAAATTGCTGGTGGTCCATATATATACTCGATAAGTTTATCCACTATACCAAAGAACATTCAGATTAAGTAAAGAATCACATGTCCAAGGCATCAAACCGTAATAACCGAAAGTTGACTTTAGTTATGGGAATGAGAATAACAACTACATGGCGTGCTTATGAACACAAGTAGTGTGGATGCATATATGCATATCGATCATGCACACATATGTGTGAGTACTGAGTAGTAGCATCTCGAAAACGACCTTATCTATCTTTGCTCCATTATTCTCAACAAAGACATTTATATATGATCAGAGTATATTCTAATTCTAATCCCACTTCAACTAACATATTATTATTCCTTACTTAGAAATTCCATTCCCAATAATGTCAAACTGTACGAAATGGAGTCGTTCTCATGAAGAATATTACACTCATAACTCCACATTGTCAACCACCAAAAATATTCAGATAATATCATATAAAAATATATAGAACATGCGCTAGGTTATCTCTACTATTAAGAATCCCGGAGCTGTGTTTAACAGTTACCGGGATTTTAGGAAAGATAACCGTTCAATCTTATCCTTTTTACTTTTTTATCTTTTAATTTTTTTGTATCTTATCAGACAAATTATGTTATCCTATTAAAAATAACCGTACAATCTTATCATTTCCACATCCTTATCCAATTATTTTTTTGTGATCTATCAAACAAATTAATCACAGGTTATACTGTGCATTGAATACTAGTAAAAGGATATTTATCAATTTTGTTACACAGAGATAATATCTCAACTTTCGATTTTGAATAATCTAATGATCGTGGTAAATAATTTTTTATCAGTATTTTGATGATTAATGAATTAACAAAAAACAGGAATAATCAAGATTGATGATTATAAATATCAATTTGAATTAATAGAAGTCAACAATTTAGATAATGTCATTCCGTCTATAAAAAATAATAACTGTCAATTGAAAACATTTTTCAAACGGATACAACATACAAGTCTTATAATGACTTAAAAGAGGCACCAATCAACTATATGTAAACTCATAAGAAAACAATATTGTTCATTAAATTTCAAGAATGATAATAAATAATTTTAGAGGATGGTGATAAAACATTTTGACTGTTGATAATTTATGATTTAACAGTAAATAAATAATTGTCAAATATAACCATCTTGAATTTTTGCAAATTTAACAGTCTAATTTAATTTTAACTCATCTCTAATCTCAATTTTTCATTAATCAAAATCAACTATTCTTATTTTATCTTACAATTAGAGCATCCCCAACGGTGCTAGCTAAAATCTTTATGTAAAATATATTATAATAATAGTTATGTATAATTTGAAGGACGAAAATTAGTTTGTGTTCCAATGGGGTTATGTTATAATATATTTCATCCTTCAAATTATACATAACTATTATTATAATATATTTTACATAAAGATTTTAGCTAGCACCATTAGGGATGCCACCTAAACATATTATAATATATGTATGTTCTCTATTTATAACGCCACCTAAACATTTTTTTAGCTAACATTCTTATTTACATAACCCATTGGAATGTTCTTACATATACAACACTCCACATATAATATTAACCCTAATAAGTAACAACATAAGTTTGGGTAAATTAGGTTCGTCGGCCAGTTGACAAAACCTGACCCACAAGTTAGGGTAAATTAGGGTCGGCCAGTTGACAAAACCTGACCGAATACATCCTGGTACATGCGTGCCCCTTCCAAACAACAACACGCGTCCAACAACAGTCCACCACGTGCCATTTCCCGTGAACTTGCATATATATCTGCATGCTTGCTACCTTTCAATTCACACTTTGGATTCTTGCTTGAAACAATGACAGAGTTGAGAGATCAATATGGAAACCAAGTTCGGGTTACAGATGAGTACGGAAATCCTATGCACATTACTGGAGTGGCCAATCCACCTGGCTCGATGATTACACCCCCTCCTCAAGTCAGCTACTCTCAAGTCAGCAACCCTCAAGTCAGCTACCCTCAAGTCAGCTACCCTCAAGTCAGCAACCCTCAAGTCAGCTACCCTCAAGTCAGCTACCCTCAAGTCAGCAACCCTCAAGTCAGCTACGGCTCGACGACTCTAGCTCCTGATCACATGAGCTCGGTAGGTTATGGTGACGCTGTTGGTGACTCTAACCTCATGTCAGGACCAGGAACAGGTGTGATATCCGGGTTTGAAGTTTCAAGACTAGAAGAGATGGGTGAGATAGGAAACCATGTTTCGGGCTACACGAGCTCTAGCTCATCAGTAAGATGATAAATGTTTCATACTAGCTTTCATGTAGTTAGAATGAAATGAAATCTTGATCGCATTGGGTTTTGATTTTATCCAGTCAGAGGATGATGAGCTAGGCGGGAGGAGGAAGAGGGGGCTGAGACAGAGAATCAAGGAGAAGCTGGGAGGAGGACACCATGCTTCTCATGCTCGTTAATTTAAGCATCATCTTTTACTACATCAGTGTATGTGTATTAGTCTTCCAGTGTGCATGTTGTACTTCGTTTCCAAGCATAAGTAACATGTTGGATATTGAAGAATTTACAATCTATAACAAATGCTAAGTTGATGGCCAAAACAGAACTCGAGTACGAGGACATGCACTTTCTCGTGCTTATATTATTGGGAGGATAAAAATTGTACATCTGAGAGTACCAAGCAAATAGCTTGAGCAGAAAAACAAGACCTGGTTGGAATCTTTCTAAGTTCCTGATGATTAGGAGGCTTTAGTTAGATTTCCACATCAGTATGTTTCAATGAAATAATGGAGAGTAATAAATTACGACTATGGACGCCCATGCAAGAACAGGCTGTTTGAGGGTTGTGTAATATGAGGATGGGGCACATCTCACTCTTCTTCTTCACCTGTTACTGTAAATGTGTATGGATGGAACTTGCGTCCATCTCCTTCGTAGAACTTGTTCATATATTCCACCCAGTGAAGACGCAGTGCATGTAAGAAGGCGCTTAGTGTTTCCATAACCAGCAACACACCAACTGTTGCAAATATAAAGACGATGATACCAACTGCCAGAATCATTGGGTTTTTGTACCTGCGAATGTTCAAAACAGTGTGTCAGGGTAAGACAGACAAACATCTACACTAACAGTGCAAGAAATAGGGAACAATAGAAGAGTTACAGAGGACGACCACTATAATGTCAAATTTAAAATCCGGGTGGTCTTGTGTACAGAATGTTAAGGGATCAGATTGATGTATGACTTCAGTGAATTGGTAATCAGATTGGTAATCATTAGACCAACATGTGTAACAGGTATACAACTTACCCCCAAGCGAGCATCAAGACCTTTTCATAGAACACACTTGACAGCTCTGAATGCGCCAAACTGAAACAATTTAAAATGAGACAAAAGCGTGCATGTCAGCAAATGAAAATGGATTACAAACAAAATAATCATGGAGATGGTGAACTTCATGTAATGGAAAGAATATATGCAAGACCTTGAAAAATGGTCTACTCGAGATCGTAAATGATAAGTACATATACGCGCCTACAATCCCTAGAGATCAATCACGGTGGAATTATCTCACCCATTAGATAGTAGATGGTACAGTTGATGCTTAATTTCAGTTCAGTTGTCACTATGTCAGTACAGAGTGCACGTACCAAATAATAATCTGGGAAGGAGATTAATAAAGATAGGATTCAAACGAACAGCATACCTTAAAGCCCATAACCGAAGGTAAGAAGCAGTATTCGAAACTGATCCAAGTACAAACTCAATAGTGTGTATGAGTTGGTGCACAAACACTTCACTGAACTCAAACTCCTCACCATGGCCATGGGATCCGTGGCTATCCTCTACTTGTAAACTGTCTTCTGAGCTTTCTAGTGGCACGTATGTTTGGCCTTGATGTCTCTGAGGATAACATGTATTGCTTTAGAAAATGCAGCAAGGTCAAGATAATGTAATAAAGTTAAGGCGAGATGAAAAAACTTCTACTTCTTCATGCTGCTTCTTCAAAAGGAATGGTTTTGGTATCAACATCCATGGAACAGCAATAAGAGCCAGTAAAACCAATGCAATCTGGAAACAAAGAACCGTACAAGCATTAATCGAATATGTTTCAAAACGATTAAAGCTACTAGCAGGGGATCCATATACACAGCACGCAGCTCCGATATACCTGTACTGTTTTCTGTCCAGCAAAAAGCTCATTTTCTCCAAGCTCATCAGTTGGACTCAGGAACATGTATATCATAATGTGATATAAATCAGCTTTGGAGCCAGTATACCACTTGAAAACTATGAGGAAGGAAAGATAGCCAAACAGACTGTTCAAGAAAATCATCTGGGGAATAAATTGAAACCTGGAACAATGAGTGAAAGAACAATCATCATTCAAGTGGTTATCGATTTAGTGCTTATTATTTATAAATCAAAAGCGCAACACAGAAAGAAGAAGCCATTTCTATCAACAATGTACATACCAGATATTGATGTTATTCTTGAAGTATGTTGCATTGAAATAGCTCATTATAATTCCCATGTTCATCTGGCAGATACCAAGAAGAATCGACATTTTCATCTTCAGAGAATTGAGAAATGGTAGCTCACTGCGCGATCCATGCCAAACAGGGTCCAAGCCAAATGGGTATGTGGGACCCACTTTAATTAACCCCTCCGTTGTGGCATCTCTGCAAGGTAAATTTCTTAGGATTAACATCTCTTAAACTTCAGGATACAACATAATAGCTTCTCATGATTCGGCAACATACTTGCAAGATAAGTCACGGCAAGCATAAGCTGAGCTACCAAAGAGCTCAAAGGGGACCGAGAAAAATTCGTTATAGATCAGGCCAGTGTATATTGAGAAGATTGCCATCATCAAGATAACATATCGTCCACCAAATGCCATTTCAAGAATGTCACCAAGTTTCTGAAATTCCCACCACACAAAATTAGTGTTTAACCTGAGTGTGGCATAGTACGGAGACAGACAGCAGCGACATGAAATGGATGCGCACTTTGTGATTGGCTAGTGCTAATTTGAGTATTAAAAAGTGCAACAAAAACCATAATGTTCCGAAAAATGAGCCAAGGAAACACCAAATAAGAAGCATGTACCTGGCTAGAGAGTTTCCTTTCCATTGATATAAGAACAAGAGCTGCAAGCAATATACATATTCCATGACCCCAATCCCCAAACATGACAGCAAAGAGAAATGGAAATGTAATTATGGAGAGTACAGCAGGATTCGCCTCTTGATATTTCGGCACCCTGTAACCACCATACAAGAGTTAAAAGATATTAGCCAAAGTCAAATTATTAAATGCAATTTATTGAAGCTACATTACAAGTACAATAATTTCCATTAGATGCAAACGCGCACCCATAAGCATCAACAATTTCTTGAATAGCAGAGTTGAACTTGTTTGTGCGGAAATAGGTTGGAGGTAGTTCTTTTGTATTCAAGACTTGAAAAATGGCTTCAACTTGGGAATTTGAGTCAGAAGCTGCTCTATAGAGTGCATCTTGTATCTGCCACATTTTAAAATTATAATTCAATGATAAAATAATAAATCTTGCTGTTATAAACACTATGAACTCATGTATAGGTGTGAATCTGTGTAGTGATTTGATTAATTTTAGGAACTAGAAATAAGTAAAGGTAGAGGGCAAACTTACTTGTTTGGCTGCAAAAACAGGGCTCCATGCTTCTCCCACTAGACACTTCTTAGTCACGTCAATGCTAAGCATGTTCAAAGTATGATACACAGACTTCTCTTTTCTCACCTACGCGGAAGGAATATAGAATGTAAGAAGAGGGAAAAACAAAAAAATACAACTATTTGATTGAGGGGACAAACCAAGGAGTTCCATTGCTCATACTGATCAGCAATTGACATGAGTAAATTTTCTCTGTGGCGCAGTCCTGCATCAATGGTAGTTCTGAGTTCTGAAATTCTAGCTGTCACCTGAAATTTGGAACGCTATTAATTTATATATGCTAACCAGTTCATGTCAGTAAAAAACGCATTAGAGTGACTAGTTGAGAAAATGCTTTTAGTAACATGGCAGCTAATATACAGGCCAGTGAATACCTCAGCGATTGATTGAGCTTGTTTGACCGACTCCTCGTGGAAAGGATAACGGTTTGCTCCAAAAGCTTCACAAATTTTTAGAATTTTAACCTTCGCCCTTTCACCAGAATAGAAGACTACGAAGACATTTTTCTCCACCTGTTATAGAATTACAGAAGTAAGCACTACAGAATCCAGCTCAGACTAGTTCCAAAAGGAGGTATGAACATTCATTGATATCAATCCAACGTAAAGCACAAGAGTTGTGACCTTGTCTCCTGAAACGGGATCAACAACAGGTTCTTCAAGAACAGACTGCTTCAGAAAAAGGTTGCCTCTTGTAGCACGAAATAATATTCGTTCAAAAGCCATTGACTTTTCTCTTGAAACAAGCCCAGTAAAAAACCCCAATTTGACTTGCTTGGATGAATCAACAGAAATTTCCTGAACAAACGGTCAAGAGAGATTCAGAATTTTTTGTATTTAAAGCCTGCATGTACCTGAAACTAAGGAAAGGAATAGATTCAGTAAGATATGAGTTACATGTTCCAGTAAGGGGGTGTCGATAGACTCTTCACCAGTATTGTTTAGCTCATTGTCTTGTTGCTGAGCAGTGGCACTTCTATGAACGGAATGGAAAAAGTCACCAGCCTAAAGAAATAAATAAGCCAAATGATCTTGCGTAAGGGTAGAATCTTGCAACCCATACCGAGGATATAAAACACATATAGGCATGACATTTTTTTCTCTTTGCACAATAAATCTATGGTTTTTCACTTTCCAAACAAGATTGCTTGGCCAACTTGCATGACAAAAAACAAATGTACGTGATTAAGATCCCATACCTTCTGTAAAACAAGCTTGTACTCTACAAGTTCATTATAAGTCCTTTGCAACTTCTCTCCATTGGCATTCATCTCAATGAGCTCTGCTTCGAGTTCATCTAGTTTAAACTAGATAAATGAAACAACAACAAATGCAAATTAATACCTACAGGAGTAGAGGATACAGTATAAGTAACCAGTCCCCATAAACTACCTCCAAATCTTCCACAGTTTTAGTGGCCTGTCCAGTAGATTTCACGGAAAGTGGCAGGTCTGCCTTTAAGATCTGATCCTTAAAGAATCGCAGTTTCCTTGCCATCTCTCCGAACTTCTTAATCTGTAAATATTAAAATGAAATTCATATTAGCCATGTACTGCTGCAGCAGATTCCTGGTTAATTCAATGAAAAACAACGCGTCAAATTAAACTGAAGACGCACTATAAAATCAAATATGAAACCTATGAAAAGCAATGTTAAAAAGAAACCTATCAACGAGGCAATTTTTGAAAGACATTTTATCAATAGTACCATTCAAACAATGCTAAAAAGAAAGATACGAAGACTGGAATATCTGAAACAAACTGCCTCACATATGAAAAGCAATCAGTTCTCTTCATGCAACAAATCAAACATACACAAAAACATAACTTTTTTACCAGAGAAGTTCATATGTAGAACATATACCTGAGACGCGTAAGTCCGCTGAAAAGGGCTCTTATCCGCATTGAGCTGGACATAAAACAAAGTTAACAGTTTAAGCCAAAAAACATAGTCCCATTTTCAAGTTACACAATCACTTAAACATGTCTATATCAATAGTCACCAATTACGTTAGCCTCCCAGTTACTAACACTCTAAAAAGTAACTTTACAATCAAAATTTCCAAAAAGAAAAATCACTATTCAGAAAAATTGCTGCACAATTGTTAATTACTACACATGACGTGAAATTACAAAAACCCTAATTTTGACTATTAAATATATAAAAATTACAACAACATCTCAATTGACAATCGCACAATCCAAATCTGATCATCTAAACACCACCAGAATTTAAAGAAAAAAGGGATGAAGGAAGGAATATCGCATACGTCTTTGAACTGAAGGAGACCGAGGTCGCCGAGATACGAAAGAGTAAGATGAGCGGATTCGATCGGAAGAATGAGTTGAACCAACTGCATCGGTTCCGACCTGAACAAATCCATCGGCGGGCAACATCCTCCCACCATCTTTAACCCAATTTCAAAGTCAACCCCAAATCGAGACAATCCGCGATTCCGATTTCAATTCGATTTTCGATCGCCTCAGACGAAGACGACGATCGTATGATGAATTATGAAGAAGCGGACAGAGATCGCGAACGTGCTTTTCTCAGAGATTTCTTACCGCCACGGACAACAATACCTCTCTCTTTCCTCGCCTGTAAGCTAATTTTAATTATTTATATAATTATAAAATCAAATTAATTGCTCAAATTTAAAATATTGATATTTAAAATACTAATAATTGAATTAAATAATGCACAACTTGATAAGATTGACATATTATTCACTTAAATTTTCGCTGAAATTGAATAAAAGATGAACTTTGTAAAAAGGAAATTGAAAAATAAAAAAAGGAAATAAATCTGAATTGCCTAGAAGAACTGTACAGCTGTGCAAAGCTACTTCCCATGATTGAAACTTAGTTTATTTAAAATAAATTCAAATAAATTTAATAAATAAAAAATGAAAATAGATAACTGAAAACTCCAGTCTCCAACACAAATTATCAAAAACAAAACAATTAAGGTTGTTTATGTTTGGGATAGGGTTTCTATCAATTTCTTGTTCCTCCGGAAGATGACCGAATTGCTCTTCGCACTGATTTTTTCGAGTTCTCAGCAAGAATTCTGATTCACATGCCGTCTTTAGTTTCTTCCTATTACCATTTCCCTATGGCGGCGACGCATCGCCCTCCGTCTCATTGCTTAACGACAGCACTTCCTTCTCAGTTTCCTCCGTAAGTTTTATTTGCACACAATGCTTGATTGCTTGCTTCATTTGCTTTACATTTTTGCTCATTACGTTTGATTATTCTCAACATTTTGTATATATGTGTTCCAGGTACATATGTCATTGCGTACCATTAAAATGCCACTTTGCGTTTTCGCTCCATCTTAGGACACCACGCAAATCACGTCCGCCTTCATCGCCGATCATGTCGATGAACAGAGGTATACTTTACTCTAGTTTTCTGATTAACAATCAGGAAAATTGATTACTTGGTTAACATTGCATTGAAAAAAATTGAAATTTCTTTGTATGGGCTTACTGAACCCTGTTTCTTAGGCAGTTCAACTACGGCAAAAGTAGGGGAGTTGTGCAAAATTGTGTGGATTGTAGAAGGCGAACTTAAAGATGATCAACTTTTGTATATTACTGGGGATGTTGCTTGCCTGGGCTGTTGGAACACAGAAATGGCTGTTTTGATGGAGCCTACTGAGGACACAAACATATGGAAAGCAGAAGCAGAGGTGGAGTTTGGGGTCGAATTGAAAGTTAGCTCCTTTGTGATCTTCCTTATATTCACAAAGATAAGGATTTTTAATGTTATTTGCAGGTAGCGTTTGGCATAAATTTGAAGTATAATTATTTTATCAAACGAGATGGGTGGTCTGAATGTGATATTGTCTGGCGGCCTGGGCCTCAGTTTTCTCTTTCTGTTTCGCTGCCTCGTGCAGACGATAGAAAACTTTTGGTTAGAGATATGTGGACTAGGCCCAGCATGAAACTCCCAGCATCTCGTTTGTGGAGTTTGTGGATGGATGATTTATATGACCGTGCTCAATCATCAGCATCTACGTCAGCATCAGGTAACTGTTGATCATATTATCTTTTGTTATATCATAGTGAAGGCCATGATAAGTGTTTTATAAAGCTTAAACTCTTCCAGCTGTTTGACAGATGCACACCAGAGTGGAACATATCTGGAAAGAAAGTTAAATGGAGCGATACCAATTATAAATGGCTTCTCGGTGAATGAGGATTTAGTTGGCCTTCTGTCAGAAGACACGCAAACGTATTCTGAAAGAAACCAGCCTGTTGAGGAGCCCTGGCTGCTGCATTCTTACACCAGTCATTTTCATGAAAACAGAGAAGATATTCTCGTCAGCAATGCTGAGCCTGTAAAAGATGATTTGATGGACTTAAATGTGCACACAGATGAACAACTAGATCCAACAGTGTCGCCTGAAAATGAATACAAGCTGGTGTCACTAGAGGAGGAGTCTGTGTCTACTGTTATTCTGATCAACTCGTCAATATGTACTATGCAACGAATTGCTGTTATGGAAGATGGAAAATTGGTGGAGTTGCTGCTTGAGCCGGTTAAAAGTGATGTTCAGAGTGAAAGTGTATATTTAGGGGTAGTTATAAAGCATGTTCCTCATATGGGCGGTGCATTTGTTGATATAGGAATCTCAAGACCGTCTCTCATGGATATTAAGAATTATAGGGAACCATACATATTCCCACCATTTCGTCATACAATAAAAGATGACATGGCTTCAAGCAGCGAGATGGAAGGCACACTATTCAGCGATGTTCCAGTCGCCACTGATATTGGGATCCATGACGATGTTCATGATGATTACGATGATCATGAAATAGATGATGAATTCGACATTCCTGAAGCTGTCAAGGAAAAAATTAATGGTATTATTTCAGATGATGCGGATTCTAAACGTTTTGTGAATGCCAATGAACTGGAGGGGGGCCTAGAAGCTGATAGTGTTAATGCACTTGTTCCTTCCAAAGTAAATGGCCAGTTTGATTTTCGGGACATGCAGGACATCAAATCCAAATCCATTAGTGCTAGTAAGTGGTCTCAAGTTCAGAAAGGAACGAAAATCATCGTCCAAGTTGTCAAAGAAGGGTTAGGCACAAAAGGCCCTACACTTACAGCTTATCCAAAATTAAGGAGTCGATTCTGGGTATTTATTCATTCATCTTAGCAAGGGTTGTGCATTTTTATTTCCGTCTCGATATTTGAGTCGCAACCATACCTTTATTACCGTGCTTCATGCATCTGACTTAAACACTCAGACGTTTAACTAGCTATTGTCAATGTTAAGAGACGTCCATTTTGCTGATGAAGCAAAGAACTTCACAAATCTCTTACTCAAATGTCATTGGTGCAGATATTACACTGTCGTTGTGATAGAGTTGGGGTCTCAAAGAAAATCTCTGGAATTGAGCGTACTCGCTTGAAAGTTATCGCCAAAACATTGCAGCCCAAGGGGTTTGGGTTAACTGTACGGACTGTTGCTGCTGGACATTCCCTTGAAGAATTACAAAAGGACCTAGAAGTATTGGTATCCACTTGGAAAAGTATTGTGGAACATGCCCAAGCAGCCGCCCTTGCAGCCGATGAAGGCGTCGATGGTGCAGTGCCTATGATATTGCATAAAGCAATGGGCCAAACGCTTTCTGTTGTGCAGGATTACTTCAACGATAGGGTGAACAACTCTGCAATCACTGCTTTAATACAAATTATGCATCAAAACTTTTTCTGATATTATTAGTATTGCAGGTTGAGAAGCTAGTACTTGATTCTCCACGTACATTTCATGAGGTATGAATTATGATGGAACCTTTGTCTATCTTTGATTTGTCTCATGTATAAAATATAAAGTGTTTTAACCGTATTTTAAATATTGAAGCCGTGACACAAAATTCAGTTTGCTTTTCATCTAACGAATATTTTAATAAATGAAAGCGCATGTCGTGTTATCCTCAGGTTACTAATTACCTTCAGGATATTGCCCCTGATCTTTGTGACCGTGTAGAATTACATAACAAAAGAGTGCCTCTTTTTGATGAATTCAAAATCGAAGAGGAGATGAACAACATCCTGAGCAAGAGGTAAAAATAGGAGTGGAATTGAAAACAAAATAAATTTCGTCCAGGAAGTTTGACATTATCTGATCACAATCCTTATGCAGGGTTCCGTTGGTCAATGGAGGCTCCCTTGTGATTGAACAAACAGAAGCACTAGTCTCTATCGATGTTAATGGGGGGCATGGAATGCTTGGTCAGGGAACATCACAAGAGAATGCCATTCTTGAGGTTAACCTGGCAGCAGCGAAACAGGTATGATTGACACTGCATTCTCATCTGTAAATCATCAAGCACTGTCTTAGACTTGCTTCACACACTTGCGAAAGTATATTTCATTCTGCCTGTCCTTGAATATTAAAACTTGCCACTATTTTAGATTGCGAGGGAGTTGAGGCTAAGGGACATTGGTGGAATCATAGTGATTGATTTTATTGATATGGAGGATGAAGGTGAGCTGATCAGTCTATTCTAAAATGTTAATTTAAGTTAGCGTTTTATTATGGAAGTGCTGATTATAGTTGCAATAAGTTCCGAGTCCACTGCTCAGTGCTCACATCCGTTTCTGAAACTTGTGATTTATCAGCTCATAAGAGACTTGTGTATGAAGAGGTTAAAAAGGCTGTAGAAAAGGACAGGTCCATGGTAAAAGTTTCTGAGCTTTCTAGACACGGGCTCATGGAGATTACTAGAAAGCGGGTATGTAACCTTCAATAGTCAGTTTGCAGCTTTTTAAAACAGTTCTCTTTTTGGTGCTGTCTTGCTTTCGCCTTGTTATGAGCTTACTTTGCTTTATCAAAGATCTATCAGTGTTTCCGGTCCTATGAGAACCTCATTTTAGGCTGCATGGAACACTCAAATGTACGCTTGTATGATATATAAACTTGAATTTTGCAGGTTCGACCTAGTGTGACCTTTATGATTAGTGAACCATGTGCCTGCTGTCATGCAACCGGAAGAGTTGAAGCTCTAGAGACCTCGTTTGCGAAGATTGAGCAAGAAATATGCCGACAGCTTGTTAGTTTAATTTCTTTTACCTTCATTGATTATGAACTTCACGAATAATGTAACTTCCGCAGTATATTTATTTGACCTTTATTCTAACTTTTCTTCAATCAGGCATCGAAGGATCATACAGGGGATTCTGGAAATCCGAAATCATGGCCAAAGTTCATGCTCATGGTTGATCGCTTCATGTGCAACTATTTAACCTCAGGGAAAAGAACAAGGCTTGCCATCCTAAGTAGCTCTCTCAAAGTTTGGATTTTGCTAAAAGTGAGTTGACCCATATTTCCCGTCATTTGGTGCTACTGATAATGATTTTACTATCTAATGGCTTCATGCATTCCATCAGGTTGCCAGAGGTTTCGGCAGGGGAGCGTTTGAAGTGAAATCACTTCCTGATGATGTCGGCAATGAGAACAGTAAACCCCCACCCCAAGTCCCCATCCCCATACTAGGACAAACCGAAGGCAGACGAACTCACAGCCCAAATAGAAAAGTCACCTCATTCCAGTAAAAAAATGGAAGGCTGTCAAAAAATGATCTGAATGGAGTTGGTTAGATTCACTACCATTCTTATCAGTGTGAGCTGCCATTACAAATAGAGACAGAGAGGTGTATGTATGTAACCTGAGACACAAGTTTTGTGAGTTCCATTTTTTGATTTTTATCACTATGCGAGTTCAATTATTGTCTCATGGAGATGTGAAGGATGCAAAAAGTTAGCCATCACAATTTTTGAGTCGGGGTAGCAATGGCAGATTATTTGAACGCAGGTAAAATAAAGGATGATAAATAGTAGTTTGAATACATGGGTAAACATATGAGAAACCTACACATCAACATTCCGCTGTACAAGAAACTCAAGGGAATTTTATACACTTCTGATTCTGAGTATGTATATGTATTTATGAAGATATACGGCTTGTATCATCAGGAGCATTGAAGCACTCTTTTCTTGCATACATAATAATGCACCAGGGGTTAAAGACACGGAGCATGATCCTGCACTAAGACTTACCTTTCGGGAAAGATTGACTGATATATAAAGATAACCACTTAGTGTTGCAGTGACAGTGCCTGAAATGATACCAATATACAGAGAATGAGATGCTAGATAAGATAGTTGGGATGATAGAAATATTTTGGTGACTCAGTTCTGATTGACCTTAATTTTCAGGGTAGGTTGATGGATGGATTACTTGTAATCATCAAGAGAAAGCGAAGAGCCTGTCTGAAATCTTGGATCGACAAATGGGACACTCAGAGCAAGCTAGAGAACATGATTTACACACTGCAATGAGGAAACAAGGTGTGTCATGAAGGAACTTGTGATTCTAGATATGAGCAAGTTTGATTGAAGGAAAGTTGGGAGAAACTCACAACAAAAATGTCGGCAGGGGAGAAGAATTGCAGCTGTTGGTGACTCGAAGCATACTTTACATAGATGGGAGTTCATATCTCCATTTCCATATGTTTTGAGATCCTTTTCTTTTGGGTCGCTGTTACCATTGCCTTTTCGCTCATTCTCCATAACGTCCATATTTCCTAGACCTTTTACCTCCTTATCTTTAGTATCTACATTAACTTGGGATTTTAGCTCCTTAGCTTTCATTTCCTGCATTCGAGCCTGAGAGAACATAGATGTTAGTAACTGAACATACACGCATTATGACATACATCTACTCATTTAGACTGACTTTGAACATCATAAAAATCATGCCCAACATTTACTGGAAAGCTCTCAAAATAAAACGATGCATACATAATAAGTATATAGGTACGAAGACAAACATTCAAGAACATTAAACTTTTTTCAGTTACTCTAATGTAAACTTACCTTCAAACGATCAATAAGAGATTCTTCCTTGGGCTCATCTGGGATATTGTTATGTGCAGGTTTCTGCACCACCATGATCTCTTTTTCTTTCAGAGAAGGATCCACACAATCAAGTGATTTGGAAACACTCAGTTGGCTGGATCCATCAGGGTTTCTGAGATCACCATTTGTTTTTGGCATTACTGTTTCGGCCTCTTTCTTCAACTTGGCGACAAGCACCCACATTTTTGCTAAGTCACCTTCCAATGTTTTCTCCCTTTTCTTTAAATCCTCAACCTTTTTCTTGTATTCATTTTCTATGTGTTCTTTCTCAGCTAACGAAGCTTGCAAAGTTTTTTCTTTCTGTTTCCTTACTTGCAGTTCCATTATCAGATCATCCTTAGCATAATGGTTTGCAGATCGAGAAGCCATCAATTCCTTTTCAAGCCTTGAATTTTGTAATGAAAGCTTAGTAACTTCCCCAGCCAGATTCTTCAGCTCGACGGCAGCGGCAGAAGCCAATTCCTTAGCATAAGAAGCTTCTTCAGCTAATTTCTGGTTCTGAACACGCAACCCACTGTTGTCTTCTACAAACTGAATGCGCTCTAGCCTCAGTTTCTCATTTTCATTTACCTTTTAGCACAAAAAGAAATTTGGATAATGACATCTATTACTTGCTTCGAAGGTATGAATATGTCAGTGTACGTACTGATCATGCATTTGAGCCGCTTGACTTGCTCATGTGTAAGAGACTAGAAACTCATAGTAAGTATTACCTTGAGTTGCAGTTTTCTTTTAACCTCATTTAATTCCCGAACAGACACGAAATCTTCGGACTGTGAGTTGAACTTGTCAACAACAGAAACTAGCTGCTGCTCCAAAGAATTCACTTTCTCTTGCAACTTCTTGTTTTCCGAATTCTGAAGGTAAAGATTACAAAAAAGAAATCAATCAAATATCGGTGCACGGATAATTAATCAAAGAGAGTAGTGTTGGACAGGTTTATAAAATATACAGAAAATACTTGCAGAGTATCCTCAAGCAGAAACAGGAAATAATGGGACCAAAATAACATAATTCAAGTGTCTAACCTTGTCGTGTAGTTGTTCTTGGAGAATATAATTGTCCGCTGTCCTCAACTGTATAAATGAAGCAAGTATTATTAGTTCTCTCTAACAACAGAGTCGTTTAATGCCTTCTCAACTCCCTACAGAATAATGGATATAGCTATGTCAACAAATTCCATTATGACAGATCAAGTTCCTGAAAGACCACCTCAAGCTCAAAATTCTTTTCATCACATTGGGATGTCAATCTTGTAATTGTCTGCAAAGAAGGACAGAGGAACAGTTAGTAACAGAAATAGCAAAATGGATTGGCTAAACAGTAGCAATGATACTCAAATCCAACCGCATATATACAATGGCCATACCACTGACGTCTTTCCCTTCATAATTCTGAATTAAAGGGTGAATGTACTACAAGGAATTACAATGTGATATACCTGTTGCATTTCAACCAATGATGCATTCACCACAGAAGCTTCACCACTTTCATTTATAAGCTGCTCTAAATTTTCCACTCGCCTTTTCTTTTCTTCAATTTCAGCTTCCAAATTCTGAATCTGTTTATTAAAACTAGAAAGCTATGACATTATATCTAACTGACTCACTTCTGAGTTTTTGGAAACAGAAAAGTGATGGCGATGGAAACAAAAATACTGGAACGAGAAATTTACTTGGATTTTAGAGCCATCAGGATTATTCGCTGACTGCTCCAATAAGCGCTTTAATGTGCTACTGCTGAGAGCAATATCTTCTGTAAGAAGTTTAACTTGCTCAACATAAAGGTCCACCTTGTCAGCCATTGTCACCTCGCCCTACAGATTTATAAGCATAATTGTGTTGTTCATTAACCTAAAGTAGGAAGTTTATGATTTTGGATCTAGACACATAAATCAGCTATTATATCTTAAAAGATTGTTATACTTCTTGTGACATCGAAGAGGCCAGCTCAAACACTGAGAAACTGGGTCTTCTCACAATTTATCTGTTCAAGTGGATAACCATGTTTTCATTAACTAGCTCTGTTAGGTGTAAGGTGTAATGTGTATACTACAGTTAACACACATAGCATACACAATGTAACTCAATTATCTAAAACTTAAGTTAAGGGAAGAATGTACTAAATAATTATACCTCAGGAAAATCTACCCCACTTAAAATTTCATTAGTTTGAACTGATTTGGTGACTGTGTCACTGGCCGGTGATGCATCTCCATTGCAGTCACAAGATGACTCAATTTGCGAAGGATCAGATACCACTTCTGCTCTAGAGGATGGATCGTCTCCCTTATCACTTCCTTTAAGCAAAGAATCCTAAACATGGATCAACACATCAAACCAACAATAAACAATTAATATCAAAACAACCAAACTACATCAGAGCTAATTCGATTCAGTAATCCCTTTGACAAATATATAAGCTTATGCCTTGCATTAAAAAAATATTAACAATAAGGAAAATAAAATCACATTGTATGCATGATTTTAAGTAAAAACACTACAAGCAATCAGCTGTGCTTACAACAGTGTACTTCTCATGTGATTGATTCACGAATGTGTATTATTTACTGTTATACAAGTTCAAATGATCAGTTTATGCATATAACAACTTACATTATCCCCAGCAACAGAAGTGTTTTGGCAATTGGCAGGTACATCATTCCGGCGTGACGGAACTATATTTTTTGATGAGACAAGTATAAGCTTAGTTAGCCTCTGGATTCTGCTCATTAAAGCAGCCTTAGCATCCTCTTCTTCCTCCAATCTTGACTGCATTTTCACTTGACCTTCTTCCAGCTATAATGGGTAGTACAAATCAGCAACAAATGAAAGAAACATATCATGTAACTAGGCAAAACTTGTTTCCCTCTTAAAAACAAATTGATGGGAACTCAACCTGCTGCTTCAATGTTAAAAGTTGTTCATGATTGACACCGACAAGAACTCCCCTCTTCAACTCCTCCATTTCTTGTTTGAGGCTTGCTATCTCTCTTTGATATTTTTTAATAAGAAACTTTTCATCAATTATCTGAAAGATTGTTTTGTTTCATAAAAATCATAAACACTAGTCAGCTTCAGATTAAATGCATATGTTTCAACTCATTCTCAAGTTTCTAACTGAATATATATATATATATACATATATCCCACCAGATTCCGTGAGGCGAAGATTTCAATACGTTTTGCCCTGCTAGCAAACTTCAACGTGTTGTGAGTTTCCTCCATATTACTAGACGCTGGAGTAATTGTGCAAATCAGCTGGAAAAAATGCGTACTTTAAGCTCGTGTGACACACATTCCTAAATAAATTAGGCTAATCAAGTGCTTCACAGCCAAGATACAGAAGCACACAAAAATACTTTAAGTACCATAATTTCTTATAATCCAAGAAAATAAAATAAAAAGTTCATAATCCTTCATATTACTGTATTATTTCTTGGGCGTCCCTCACTTACCGACACATGACCATGTCCACTCAATGAAGACTGCAGAAGACGGGTAAGCTTTGAATCTCGATATGGAACGTGGGTTGACCTTCCTTCACTAAGTTTTCCTATAACCTGACACACAATAAGGTTTATGTGCTAACTGGGGTGAAGCTTGTTAAAGGCATATATTAACGTACAATAATGGGTACAACTTACTGTTCCAAGAGTTAGAAGACTTTTATTTATGTACGATCCTTCCTTTCTCCTTAGTCCTGTAGTTTCTGTTTTTGAGCTCTCGGACCCAGCCAAGTCAATTAAATTCTATGGAGCACACATAAATAAGAAACTAATTAGTACTTTTAAATCGACAGAATTAGCTTGTAGTGTAAAAGTTAACGTGCTGTGCTCATCATGTTTTAACCATTGATCAGGATACGAGGCATAGAATGAAAAACATACTAGTTGGGACAAGACTACCCCATCGTATTCTTCCCCAGTAGCACTGCTTTCTATCATCTGAAAATACATCAGCGAGAGATAAATATGACGCAGTTTGTGTGAGATCCCAAGACAGGAATAGGAACATACATTGGGCATTTTAGAAGTCATTGTGGTGTTACCACACCAAATAGATACCTCTTATTCAATTTATTTTTTATACTTAGGTTGACGTTAATAACGAAGTTAATTATTTAACTGCAAAACATGAAGAGTGCAGTACCAGGAGAACTATTAATCATCGTCTTCATAGAGAGCCAAGTGAAAACAGAAATGAGAACGAGAATAATATGCAGACAAACTTACTAGTGTAAATATTGTGTGACTTCTGCTACTTAGAAGATTAAAATTATTTGAGCCCACGTGGCGATGCTCTACAGAAAAGAAAGAAAACATACAGAGTTAGAAATGCAATTATAACAAGGATCAATAATTTCCGAATCATGGATATACCTTCTCCTGCGGCAATGAAAGAAAGAGCATGCCCAGGTGATAACACCACTTCCTCTTTTATACCCTCCACATACGTACCCTGAGCAATTATTGTATGTTATCATTTGGACTTCATCAACTCTATCAAATAAAATCTGTAAAACAGACTTGTCTGGTTTTCTCCGGAACAGATAACATAATTACATTAAAATCCCAACAAAGGTTTAAGAAACTACAAATAAATCAATATTCAGGTCATCTTTAAGCCTGAAGGACAAACCTGGGCATCTTCTCTGATGCGTAAATTTTGCCCAGTTGGATCGAGCAAGTCATTTATCACCTGTTTGTAGAAAGACAAACGAGCCCATTTTACAGTGAGTTCCGTACATTAACTGTACCGCCAAATGTTTTGAGCTTATTTTCCCTAACCCCATAATTACGCATTAAAGAACAAACTACCACCACACATATTGGACAGTAACAACTGACCTCATTGTAGATCTCAAGATATGACACACGGAGTAAAAACTCCCTTCCAGGAGTCTGAGGAAGAAACCAAGAATCAGCCATATAGAATATTTTTTCTTGAAAACAGTGAAACTGAGCAGTTAGGAGGAATTGGTAATAAACAATAAAATCAAAAGCAATGAAGCGGATTAACATTGTACTTACCTCTTGAATGATGCTGAAAACATCTTGTATAGCCAAAGGTATGATACCTGGGGAATAATGATCTCCCTAGTGGAGTAATCAAAAAACAAGTTATACAATGACATTCCGCCATGATGAACGAGATCATAAACTGCAGAGTGTAGAAAGTAAACATTGTTCTCGCCTTTTTACCTTAAGATCCTTTATATGATGATAGACATTAATGAATGAAATAAAGACCAATAACTTATAAGTTTTAACAGATAAGTCACTAAGCTCTCTACAATGTAGAGTCTACATACGTGCATTGTGTGTGTCTTCCCACTACTTGTGACCCCGTAGGCAAAAACAGTTCCTGCAATGACACAAACAAGGATTAAAAAGGTAAAGATAATAATATCCAATTCCCAATAGCTAGTAGTCCCTCAATCAAAGAGACATCGGCTCTCGGCATATTGCCAAAATATAGGATTTGTCCCTACATAAGCATTTATATTGGGTGTTTTGATTTATATAACATACCCGTGATACCATCCATGGCAGCCTTAACCACAGGTTTTGCTGCCACATCATAAACTTCAGGGGTGCTTGTTTCAGGGCCAAAAACTTTATCTGGAGCATCAAGAAAAAGACAACTAATAAGCATTCACAACATTAATGGTTTAACTGCTGTAAGGTTGCCACTACAAAATCCTAACAGGTCTTATGATATAAACAACTAAGCACGATCAGCAAACATGTCACATTTTCATCATTAGTGAAGTGTTATCATCAATGCTAGACTACTCGTACAAGAGCCAATCCTAAAGAGCTCTATATGGTTAATGACATCCAAACTGAAGTCAGAAAACACGAGTGCTTGAAATGATATTTCAAAAATATTAAATACACCGATACTCAACTAGAATCACAATTCACACATTATCCTAATAAGATTTCAATGCATTCACAAAACCCTTCTTGCACTAAAAATCCAATTACCAAATGCATAAGCCGCAGCTGGATTATACTCATTCCTAACCATCTTATCCCCATCAGGATACCAGACAGCTTCATCCCCTCTCTGAAACTCCCTTTCACTGCAAAATTCCAGTACAGAAAAAACCTTCAGCTGCCAGCAAAGCAATACATTTACGCAAACATTCAGATCCAGCAAAACATTCAGAATCCAGCATCAATCACCTCAATGGCCTAAACCTAATCGTAACCGAGATACTATCCCCAGCTTTAGACACATCAATCGACTCCGATCCAAACCCGCTCCGCATCTGCCCTCCGTACAATCCAACATCAATCGATTCAGCTTGACTGTAACTCAAACTCACCGATCTAGACCCCAATCCTCCTCCACCTCCATTCTGAATCGACGCCGACGATGAAGACGGCCGTGGAATATTCCGACCTATGAAAGAAGTCGAAGTGACGATGCCGATGAATGCGCACTCCCCGGCCTCCCTGTCGGTGGCGGCGAAACACTCCTTCCTCGCGTTGACGACGACGACTCCATCGTTGACTGAACTCTTCCTTCTACTTCCATCGCCAATTTCAAAACTCAAACTTGAAGAACAGTTCAGCAACGATTCAATTAAAGAATGCTTCACAGCTCACTTCTCAAAAAATAATTAAAAAAATCTGGAACAAATAAGCTCATTGCTCCATCGCCAAAATCGAAAATCGTGTAGAGATTCCGCAGATGAATCTAGAGAGAGAAAGCTCGGTCGTCGTCGTCGTGTTGCTCAGGGCATCTGCACCGGTGAGAAGCTCCATGAGAAATTTCTCATGGAGCAATTGCTTGGGAAGATTGAAATTGCTTCAAGGATTGCTCCTTGAGCAATTCTTGGAGCAATTATGCTCAAATACAAAGCTTGTTTGGAGAAATTTCTCATGGAGAATTTTCTCCACAAGCAATTCATGGATGCACAAACCTGGGATTGAATTGTTCCATGAGAAATTTCTCATGGAGCAACTCACCGGTGCAGATGCCCTCAGAGTTGCAGAGACACGACGGATTGCGATATTTCGATTTATTTTATTATTTATTAAATTTCCAGAATTCGGAAAACATGTGAGCAAGTTACACCGTCACCGCGAATATAAATAACACGTGTCATCATGCGATTGGATAAGATGAGAATTTTCTTTATGAAAGCGGAAGGATTATTTTGATAACATGATTGTTTATGATCCGTTTGATTGCATGGAAAATGGGTGGAAAAGAAAATTTAATGGAAAATTTAAAGAAAAATATTTATGTGTGTTTGGTTGTATTATGAAAAATAAAAAAATAACAAAGAAAACAATATAAACTTTTCCCTTCAATTTTCCTATGGAAAATTACGCATTTTCCCGCATCCAAACGGAGAGTTAATTTTTACTAAAATATGATTAAATATAAATCAAAATTTGAGTGTCGGTAATTTCGAACAGTGTGAGTGTGTTTTTCGACAGTGGACAAAATCATTTAACAACTTTTATTAAACTGTACGCAACAACTGACAATAATTTAATAATTTAAATATATTATTTGATTCTCTTCCAATGTTTTGGAATTAGCAGTGGAATGGAAGAATCAATAATTGACATTCGAGCTTTTTGTTTTTTTAAATAGTACTCCCTCTGTCCCGCTAAGTTTGTCCACTTTCCTTTTTTAGCGTTCCCTAATGTTTGTCCACTTTCCTTTATTCTCCACCACACATTTTACTTTTTCACTCATTTACTTATTATTCATTTATTCTCAACCACACATTTTATACCTTCTTTCTATCTTAATTTGCATGCAAATGGTGCTTTTGGACAAACTCACCGGGACGGAGGGGAGTATCAAATGAGGTAAAATGATGGTAATGTTATCCGGGTTAAGGTTTAGTTTATACCTGCCGCCAAACAGGTTCGATAATTTGGCTGTTGTTGTTGCTCTGCAGCTTCTTGCAGCCACTTAAGTGACTCTTCGTCTTCCTTATCTTATCCGAAGCTGTTGTTCTGAAAATGCTTGCCTCCATTTCCAGCTCAGCTCTGCTTCCTCTCCATATCACCACTCCAAGTAGGTGCTCAACTGCAATTATTTTGACTAGTTGCTGATCTTGTTGAATTTGCTAGATAAATTGGATTTTAAAATCTTCTGATTACTAGAAATTCTTTTTTGATTTGACATTTTGGACAACAATGTCTCTCAAGTGCTTATGTTTAGCAAATGTGTTATGGTGATTTGAAATCTAGGTGTTAATTTGATGCAGGGAGATTTTGTAATAGGAGGAAGTGTTTGAGTTTTGAGAGAAATTTGATGGCAAAAGCAAGTCAAGTTCTTGGAGGGGAGAGTAGTGTGGGAGATATTGATGTGGAGAGGCTTTACTTAGGGATGGACTTTGGTACATCTGGAGCGAGGTATGCCTTGATTGATAAACATGGTGTGATTCAGTCCGAAGGGAAACGAGAGTATCCAGTTTACTTGGTAAGTTCTAGTTCATTTCTTATTAGTATATACTTTCTCAAGTCTGAGTGAATTGTGTTATTTTGGCTAGAAAGAGTGATGATCATGTAGATTGGGTACGGTCATGGAAAGAGACGCTCTTTACTTTGCTAGATAATGTGCCTATGCATCTCCGCCCACTTATCGCATCCATTTCAATAGATGGAACTTCTGCTACTACAATGATTGTAGATAGTGACTCTGGAGAACCACTTTGGAGGCCTTTGTTGTATAATGAGGGATGTCCTGATGCATTGCCAATAGTGAAGTCCATTGCTCCCTTAAACCATACGGTCTGCTCCGCTTCTTCCACCCTGTGCAAGCTTGTCTCATGGTGGACGTTAGATACTTCAGAAAGATCTTCAGCTATTTTGTTGCATCAAGCCGATTGGCTGCTTTGGCTTCTTCATGGAAAGATTGGAGTATCTGACTATAACAATGCACTTAAGGTTTGTGACATTGTGTAGTTGTCAGTAAATATTTACTATTCTGGATATTTTGCTGAACTTTATGTTTGCATCATTTTTATTTCAGTATTTACTACCTAAGTCTTGATCTGAAGGTGCTTGTTGCAGGTTGGTTATGACCCAGAGCTCGATTCCTATCCACCTTGGCTTCTTTCGCAGCCCTATGCACACCTTCTACCTTCCGTCAGAGCTCCTGGAACTGCAATCGATTATTTACAAGAGAGGATCAGAACCCATTATGGTAAAAGTAGCAAAAAGTGAAGTATTCTTGCCAGACTTAAATATCATCGAGTAGTTGATGTTTTTATATCAACAGGTTTTGCAGATGATTGTGTAGTTTGCACTGGTACCACAGACAGTATAGCTGCATTTCTAGCTGCACGAGCCACAAAGCCTGGACAAGCCGTGAGAATAAATATCTCTTCTAAACTCGATTCAATGCTTTTACTTAGTGTAAGAATCCTTGTCATGCCATCTGATATCTGACTTAATGGACTATCTATAGGTGACTTCTTTAGGTTCGACACTTGCTATTAAACTTCTAAGCACTGTCAGAGTTGAAGATGCACGCTTTGGAGTGTATAGTCATCGCCTGGACAATAAATGGCTGGTTGGAGGTGCTTCAAACACTGGAGGAGCTGTTCTTAGACAAATCTTTACTGACAAACAACTTCAGGAACTGAGTGAGAAAATAAATCCTGCCGAATCATCTCCTCTCGACTACTACCCTCTTCAATCTGCTGGTGAGAGATTTCCAGTGTCAGACCCTGAAATGACTCCCAGGTACTTTATTCCATCATCTTACCAATTTACTTTCTTTTCAGTAGTAGTTTAAGTTTTAAAGAAAAGCAATTTTTTCTAAGTATTTTAGTCCCTGGCTTTATACTACTGTGTTACTACGCAGACTACATCCGCGACCTGACTCTGACGTGGAATACTTGCATGGTATCTTAGAGTCCATTGCACGAATTGAGGTAAAGTGATTCCATCATAATTCATTTAAGTATCATGTACTATCACAGCCTCCGTTAATCTCGTGTTGTGCAGGCCAAGGCTTATAACTTGCTGAAGGAACTAGGTGCGACGCCAGTTGAGCAGGTGTTCACGGCAGGAGGTGGATCAAAGAATGAAAAATGGATAAAAATTAGGGAGAGGGTGTTGGGTCTGCCTGTTTTAAGAGCTACTCAAACTGAGGCTGCATATGGAGCAGCCTTACTGGCTTTGAAAGGATCATCTACAGATAAAATCTGAGACATATTCTTTAAGACCAATACAGAACCACTGGAATTCGAAAGTGGGAACCAGGGAATATGAGACAGATTTTTCTGTATGAACAAGAGTCATGACAACTACATTGTGGACTATGAAAACTGCAAACCTCAGAATGTAGCTGGTTGAGTTGGCTAATATCCCAACTTTCAGAATGTAGAAATATCTCACATTACACATTGTTTACAATTCAAAATCGATAGCTACCAAGAAACGGACCAATGCGTCACATTAAATTACGCACTTGGGAGTACAAAGCAATGGTCCGAGTGAAGTTCGTTACCAAGCTTATGGGAGATAGGTGTGCCACGCATAACAGGCCCAAACAATGAACAATATACTGTATGTTGTTTTCAGCAGTGGAGGGTTTTTGAGATTGTGAATGTAAAGATCAGCTACAAAAGGATGCGAACCAAGGCAAGACCAACTGCAGAGATGGAAACCAGGGTACCAATACAGTACTTGATCACTTCATATTTAGCTGCTTCCAACTGCGCTCTTAATGCGTGAATTTCCTGCGAGGTAAATGTTTAAGTTATGATATCTGTTTAGTTAATAAGACTTGATGAGATGACGCGAGAGTTTGTTTTCTCGTTTGTTCAAGCTGAACATACTCGATCTAACTTGTTCGTGAGGTTGTTTGTCTCTGCACTCTGGTTGGCTAATTCATCACGTATACGACTGCAGATAAATAAAGCTTGATTAACTTTGATACAGTATAGAGAGAAAAATCCAAAAATAAACTAATATGAGAAATAATGGGTGTCTTCAAGCATACTTACCCTCGTTCAAGATTCAAATCCAAGCGTTGACCAGCAGTGACCTTATCTATCTCATACCTTCAAAGAATATGGGGTTGTACGCTTAAACATCAAGACAACAAGCAGATATATTGAATGTCCTGCTCACCTTAGTTCACTTCGCATTTTATCTATATCACCACGAAGTTTCTCAGTTTCACGTTGCAACATGGAGAAATGATGCTCCTGCAATGCATCAATGGAAATGACATGTGATTCTTAATAAAAAGTATCAAAATGACAAATCCATATACAAACGCTACACTGACAAACTTTAAGCACTTCTAGGGTCAGACTACTTAAACCCACTTGCAGAAAAAAAAACTTATGAGATGATAATCATACTCATCAGCTCAATGAAACCATACTGATTTACCAATTACCGTGCAGGCTAAATTGCGTCTACAATCCAATCAAATCTATTCAAGCTAAGTTTACCAATAACACACAAGGACTGGGTGATTATACCGACGATGATAAGAGGAAAATCATGCAGGGCCAAAAATAAGTTACAAAGTTCGTCAGTGAGTACCTGAGAGCTCTTGACCTCAGATTTAAATGTTGAGAGGTTTGCTTCTTGAGCCATCATATTCTTCACAAGACAGCAGACAAGAATCAATAAGTAGAACATCAGTTCACAAACAGTATCACAACGACTCTTCAACTAACTCTATCCAACAGAAAAGGCCCAAGTACCGCATAACACTATGATTACAAATTCCTTCAAGCGCATTGACCAACAATTATTCCACCAAAAAACATCAAAATGGCTTCTACTGAATTATAATTTCTCTAACAACATCAAATCGCAATAACAGTTCAGCAATACCTTTTGCATCTCAGCTTTTGATACAAAAGATTGCGGCCACATTTTCCAAGCTATCATTCAAAACCTCTATAATTGCAGAAGTAATAGCCTCAGCTTGCTTTGAAGGCACACCTTGTGATTCCAAACTCTTAACCTACACACAAAAAACATAAAATCCCCATTCAAATTCAAAACCCTTATCCATCAAAAACTATCAAAAAACAAAATTGAACCCAAATCTCACCAAAGCCAAAGTATCAACAAGAAAAGCACGATTTCCGCTCGATTTCACGAGCTTCGAGTAATGCCTATGAAACCCAGATCGAGGCATCAGATTGGAACAGCACGCAGAAGTCAGTTTTGCAGAAGTGGAAATAGCGGAAGTTGTAGCACCGATTTGAATCAATTTTCTGTATAATGCCATTGAATGATGAAAACCCATTTCTGACAAACGATTGTTAGGTTTATTCTCCCATCAAATTCGCAACTTGCACAAGTACGAAATTCGCAAAACCCTAAGCGATTTACCTTGAAACTGATTCTTCATTGTTGAATTTAGTTATGGAACTTGATTCCAACGACGCCGTATATGTCTGAATTGTTCAGCAAGTACAACTGACCAGTCAAGTCTCATTGTGCCTATCAAAATTGCATAATTTAATGACATTTGATTAAGTTTAGATTCCAGTATTTATCCCTTCTCATTAATATTTCATTATTCTCAATTTCTCATATATGATTTTTTTTAATTACTGTTTCATATGGTATTAGAAGTCTACATTTTAACAGTTTATTTTGGTTCAGCTTCACCTCATCCCACAACCTACGGATCCATCGCCATACTTGAAATAACTCAAGTGCACTATCCAGTATTCCAAAGATGTTGTATGATTGAAGAGCTTTCTCTTTACATCCCCAGGGAAGTATCGATAGATTACTTGCAATCTGAATATTGCCGATCTCCTAGATGAAAAGCTGCGGTAATTTGAAATACCTCTCTAATGGTTTGCACCATCACTTACCTTGCTCCCCCAATTGGATCACCTTGGCAGAAGGCTTACATTCACAAGTCATAACTAAGAGTTGCAACAGTTGTGCTGCTAGCTAATAGCCATACATTTCAAGCAGAACGGGAAAAGTACACCGTTACGTACCTAAACTAGGGACTTAAATGTAATTTGCGATTGTATTAGAGAGTGTATAAATAGTGATGTGTGGGCCTGAGAAAGGGATAGGCAATGACGAAGTGGGGTTGGCCTAGTGGTTAGGTACCCACTACCTGGACCAATAGGTCTCGGGTTCGAGTCATGGGGTAGGAGTGAATTCCGATAATCCCTTTTAAAAAAAAAAAAAAAAAAAAAAAAAAAAATAAAAATAAAAAAAAGGGATAGGCAATGAATTAATCAACAATCCTTCTGTATCTTCCTCTCTTCTGTGAACCCTAAATCTTCCTTTCTAAACCCTAATTTCATCCCTGCCTACCTCCTTCATCTCATCTCATCTTCCTTTCACTCTTTTCACTGATACTAATCGTATCAAATGGTGCTTCTTCATCGAGAGATGAATAGTCAAGAGTTGGACGACGAACTCAGTCCTGCAGAAATAGAAGCATTGATGGATATTAACAAAAGACTCATCGAGATTAATAAACGTTTTGAAAGGATGGAAGCACTATCTCGCCATCAGAGTGCGACCGTTAACACGCAGACAGAAAAGTTAGAAAAGATGATTATCAACTTCGGAAAAAGTATGGGGTACATGGAAAACAGTACAAAAGAAGTAGATGTTACTATCGAGCCGATAACATACATCTACCCTGATTCTGCTGTTGTGGATCTGACAACTCCATCGCCTGAGATATTGAGCTCACATAAACAATCGGAGTGTGTTATGTCTTTAGATATGGTTGAATCAATCAACCGTTCATCAAAACCTTCAAAGGGAGATGAAGAAGGAGATTTAGAAACAGAACTGATTAGGGACGTGTCTGAGAAGGAAACAATCCTTGAAACACCGCTGGAGTTTCTTACATCAAATGGAAGGATATCAACTATGATTCATGAGGTAATTTTGATTAAGATCCCTATGTTGGTTGTAGACGGAGATATTGATAATGAAGGATATGCGAAATTAGGTTTTACCACAACATCGGATGTTAGGGATACAGTTTTCAGTTTATGCACTCTAGGTGTTTGTGGAAATGTCAAAATGAAGGTCCCTATCGTTTGTGTTGCACCAGTAAGGTATACTATAAATCAACATTATTTGGATGATATTGAGAGATTAAAATTAGAAGAATCTTTGTTACTAAAGTCCCCTCCATTACCACCCGACATTAGTAAAAGTTTCATAGCATGGCAGAAGACACCGATTTTGAATTACAAGAAGTTGAGATACATTGAAATTGCTGATTTGGAAAATTTGTTGAGTTGTTATCAGCTGATACACTTGGTTGAGACTATTTTTTACATCTCATGTTTGTTTGAGTATATGGAACTGAGATTGAGTAAAGTCGGAGTGGTTCAGAGTTATAAGGTGACGTTTGAAGAGTGTAAAAAACAAAATAATGGGTATAATGCTCCTAGGGTGTTTGCGGAAAATGTGACGAAGTGTGTTGCTTTAAGAAACCTAGTATTTTCAATGACGTTGTACTGTGCCAAGAGATTACCTAATGGGTGGTGTTTGTTTGTGGAATGGAAGAAGAGAGCACAAAGCATTTTAAATGCTGGCATCATTATTGGAATCTTGCTACAATTCAAGTTCAGGGGAACCAAAGAGAGCACTGTCAAATGTTCATTATATAATATGAATTTATGGTTTAAAGGATTAATGAGGCGAAAAGGGTGCTGGTATGAGTTATATTTAATGAGAGAGGAGCTTCGAATGTTTTATTCACTGAATGATAAAATCGAGAAGGTTCGTATGCTTTCTTCATTGAAGTATGTAAGGGGTGGTGAAGGTGGATCTCAAACCTACATCGCTTGTTATGGACGGAGCAGTATTCAGTTAGGTGTTTCTGGGGGTGGGAACTATTCACTATTAACCTTCAGCTGCACAATACATTTATCTCTAATGCCTTCTAGTTATGATCAAGCTCAATTAGTCGAAAACCCCACTGAGTTTCTGGCTGGATTTTCTTTGGAAAGTGATTGTGGTTCTAATGTCAATATTCAGTGTGTCAGGTTTCATGATCAGAGCCTAATGGAGTTGATCAATGTTGCGGTTTATCTTGAGTCATTGACAAAAGCTTTTAGTTGTTCTAAAATGGAAGTCAACAACAATGTCCACTGCCATATTTTGCGCAAAGAGAATGAAGATCCTTATGTTGATTTAGAGCATGAGGTTGATCTTTCCGTGACCTTTACAACCAAGATTGCTTATATATGCACATAAGGTGTTGGTGATAATGTAGTACTGGATTTTCTTATACCTTCGGGATGCTATTGAGCTATACTAGACAACAAGGTTATTTGGTTGTTGCTGGAAATACATATTTGGAGGAGATTAGACCCAAAAAATCCCCTCCGCTTCCACCTGATATAGTTCAATTGTTAAGCTTAACAGAATGGCTATGAAAAGTGTTGAAGAAACTACTGCCACACACTTTGAGGGAAGGTTCACACAGTCAATTGATGTTATGGAACTTTGGATGATCAAACTAGATTTGAAAGTGTGAGAGCAGTGCTATATGACCTACAAGTTCGAAAATATGACAACTTGGAGAAAGTGGAGTGTAGACAGTGGTTGATAGCTTGGTTTGATGACTCAAGTGACTCTGTGCATCATGAATTTAACGATGTGAAAAACAATAACAAGATCAACTTACATTTGAAGGTACCACCTGAAGAGGAGGCTAAGCTCACACAACTAATTGTGAGGCAGTTCAATGGTTCTACATTGGCTGAGAATGACATCATAATTTTAGTAAGATATGTGCCTTGTGTGCTCAATGCTACTAAACCAACAGTGACATTTAATGAGGTTATGAAGATGTATAAGGACTTGATCAAGGAGTTGGATGCATGTTTTGTCGAATTGTACCAATGGATCAGCATGAGGTGTTTATTTGTGGACTTCAAAGCTACGTATGTTGCTGAATTTGGCAGCAATTTCAGTGAGGCTGCTTTTGAATGGTTATGGTTTTCTTGGCCGAGACCACCAGAAGTGATGACCTTGAGGACAAGGTCTTTCGAAGGGGGAAGGAATGTTACGTACCTAAACTAGGGACTTAAATGTAATTTGCGATTGTATTAGAGAGTGTATAAATAGTGATGTGTGGCCTGAGAAAGGGAAAGACAATGAATTAATCAACAATCCTTCTGTATCTTCCTCTCTTCTGTAAACCCTAAATCTTCCTCTCTAAACCCTAATTTCATCCCTGCCTACCTCCTTCATCTCATCTCATCTCATCTTCCTTTTCACTCTTTTCAATGACAATTACATGTTATCAAGACACACTTGGCAAGGACACTTGCAGTGGAGCAGTAGTGACTTAAAAAACATTACTAGTATACACTGATCATTGGTCTATCAATCTAGTAATCTACAATGCTTGGCAGAAAAAGACTAGATTCTCATCAGCCATAGTTGGTAGTACCCACGCCATACTGCATACAAATCCCTAATCCAGTATTAAAACAAGCCAACAAAAAGAACGATATTTGCCCTTCTACATACTAAACCATATGTTTGTTCTACATCGGAAAAATGGAAGTAAATTTTCATCGGAAAGAAAACACTTGACAGAGTTAAATAAACTAATTGTTAATAGGTCCATCAACCATCATATCGATAAAGCTGATAAAACTCAATCAGTATGCATTTCAAGAAAGCACTAGGCAGCAGCTTGATCAAGAGTTTACTCACTTCATACATTTCCGTTAATCAAGCATATTGTGTAACAACAACAACCGTTCGGTTCATTGTGATCATATGATATGTAATTATTTATGGAAGCATTCGAAGATCAGAAAACAAAGGGAAAAGATACAATAATAATAAAAAACCCTAATTTTTCAATAATTCCAGGAAATGTGATAATTGAGTGAAATCAAATGAGCTTGAAAGGAAGAGGCCATGGAGTAGACCTAGGTACCTCAACCCTATCCTTAATCCGCTCAATCATCTTATCCTTCTTCGGCCTCGAATTACCGTATGATCCTTTGAATCTCTTCCCCTTTTTCGTCCTCTTGTCGCCTCTCCCGCACACCACTGGCGCTGAAGCTACCACTGAAGACGCTGCCGGAGTGGAAATAGACATCGAAATCCTCCCCACCACTGCTCTGCACATCTGCGTCATCATCGTCGCCATCTCAGCTTCTCTCCTTTCCGTCTTTCCGACTCGCTCAATCTCAAACCCTCCAATTCAATTATTGGGCCGCTTCGATGCTCGAGCCAGTTTTGGGCCTACTAGGCAACGAACTGAATAGTTAACTGATGAAACGACGTCATTTCATCTACCATCTTACAAGGGACTGGTGAAGTCTTGTAACAAATGATGTCATTTAAAAGTTGCATATTTTGAATAAGGGAAATATAAAGCCAGTTAGCCACTATTGCTACTAGTACTTGCCGCACAGTCAAGCCTGTGCATTTTAATTCATATTCATTTAAGCAAATGAACTGAATTGAAAATTCTTCTGTAAACATAACAAATCATATGCATGACTTCATTTTGATCTAAATTTGAACAATAGAAATTTTGCTCCAATACAAAGGACTCCTAAAACATCAAGCAAGATATGATGAAAGCACCACCAGCAACCAGCAAAACGACCAACAATCTGCAGTTCTGCACCAACCAATAATACCAAGAGCTGCTGCAGCACCAGACCTGTCACTACCACCACCTACACCTAGGGATGTCCATCGGGCCCGAAAGCCCTAAAGCCCTAAAGCCCTAAAAAAGCCCTAAGCCCGGCCCGGTCCAAGCCCGGCCCGGCCCGCACCCAAGGCCAAAAAAAGCCCGAGCCCGAAAGCTCCGGGCCGGGCTAGGGCTTGAATTCCGAAGCCCGAAAAGCCCGAAAAGCCCGGCCCGGTCCAAGGCCCGAAAAAGCCCGATAAAAAAAATAATTTTTAAATAAATATATTATTTTCAAATTTAAAGTATATGATATTTATATCATTTATATAACATCACAACAAATTACAACAATATACAAACATTTTATATCTATTCTAAACGCATATAAAATTGTTTAAGTTATTCTAAACAATATACAAACATTTTATATCTATTCAAAATATAGACTATTCGTTGAACACATTATTTAAAACTATGTTATAAAAATATTAATAACTAAATTGCTTTAAAATACGTATTTCAAATTAATTAAAATTTAAAAACGAATTAAAATTGAAATTAGGTTCGGTCAAATCCGGTCAAACCCGGTCAAAGCCCGGTCAAAGCCCGGTCAAAGCCCGGTCAAACCCTAAAGTCAAAGGGCCTAGAAAAGCCCGTGGGCCTTACGATTTTAATGAGGCCCGGCCCGGCCCGAAATTTTTAAAAAGGCCAGAATATTTAGGGCCGGGCCGGGCTCGGGCCTTACGATTTAGGGCTAGGGCCGGCCCGGCCCGGCCCATTGGACATCCCTACCACCACCTTCATCTTCATCAGCTGCCAATACCTTAATAATAACCTTCAGTCCCTTCTCACAATGTCCAGCTACTCCACTGATGAAGTAATAAGCTCTCTTGCTTCTAAGCTTGTACACAGTGTTGCCAATGTTGGAGAAGAAAAGTGGGTGAGTTGAGTTGCAAGTTTTGTAGTCAATCTCCCTCACCTCCATCACTGAATCCTTTTTGTATTTGAAATCTGCAAAGTGGCCAAAACCCAGTTCATCAAAAATGTTGAGTTCATGAAAGTTTTAATCTTTTTATGTAAAGTGTTCATTTTAATGAATTTAGTTGCTTACTGATCATGTCATCCAGAAGGAAGCGGTTTTTAGAGGCCCAGTGGCTATAGTAATTGGTCTCATTCTCTGGTGGGATGATCCACCCATCAGGGCCTCCAACTTGGACCTCCAGAGCAGACACTAAAGAGGTGATGAAGCAGAGACAGAGCAGAAGATTAGAAGTGGATGTCATTGGAGGAGTTCTGTCTTCTGTGAGTGTGAAATGAGAGAAGGGTTCCGGAGGGGTTATAGAAAATTGAATGAACCAATTAAAAAAGAATATACCCTTTTGCGTTCACTTGAGGGCAAATAGCGTTCAACAGTATCCTTCATGAACTTGAATTTGGAATCGCGCGATGAATTCAACAGTTGCGGCGGAAGGTGCTTCTGCATCTTACTAAAGAGCTCAGGACTGAAGTCATGGTCAAAACTCTCGTAATTTTGAGGCCTGATGTTTTCGTTCGGGTTCAGACGTAGCCTGTACACTGGCTCCATGCGGCCACCGTTGGACGCCGTCGCTGCCTGGTTAAACTGAGATCGGCGTCGCTGTTGCTCCGCCGAGATTCGCCACTTGATCCGCCAGGAAACGCTCAGAATCTTACTCCTCTGGTCCCTGATCCACGATTCCACCTTGTTTTGCAACGATTCCATGGGATTCTTCGTAACCTCAAACCCTAATTTGCAGAAACGGAGATTATGATGAAGATGGGTCGGAGATGGTAGTTGGGGTGCGGATGGGGTCGGGTCGGGAAGCTGGTGAGACGCGAGGGAGTGTGAATTGGAGGGGAGCGATGGAGAAGAATGTAGAAGCATCAATGGAGAAGTCTGTATTCGATTGGATGACGATGATGGTTGAACGGTTGAGAGGTGACGGTTCGGGAGAAACCGTCAAAAGCTACTCCTGAATTCTTAATAGGGAGATAATCTATAAGTTAAAGTCACAGGACATTATCAAAGTACATGAAAAGAATTGAACGGTATCAACCCTTCAACGTGTACTTTTTTCCAGAGAAGGGTTGAAATTTGGATTCATCTTTCTTTTCAGGCTCTTGCTTGCTTGCAGGTTCCTACAAACATAAGTTGTGTGGTTAGTGTTGATGTAATGTTATGCAATAAGGATCAAAATGTGAATTATATTTATAGCGAGTTTATTACCTTTGCCTCTTTATCTTTGGAAGGAGCTCGGCTTGAGTTGGAGCCGAAAACAAGCTTTCCTTGGGTCTGACGATTGCTACTTTGAGGTGCTGGTGCTGCTGAAGCCTGGCTGCTTCCATTGCTAACATAAGGCTGTTTGTCTTTGGAGCCAGATGAAACAGTTGGCTGAGGCTCACTCTTCATCGGCTTTCCATCTAGCCTTCTGCCTGTTCCACTGAAAGGATTGAATTTGGGCTCCTCAACCGGAGGCTCTTCAACTGCAAGTGAAAAAAAATAATTGTGTCAGCTGTGCAATGCTATCAGCAATACATAAAGAAACAAACTTTAAAGATGCGTATAGTCATACTTTTATATTGATCGATAGTAGTAACTGAGTGCACCCATTTAACAAAAGCCAAGCGAAGACATAAGTATATCACCTTGAGTTGGTGCCTTGCTTGTGGGAATAGGTGCTGGACGCCTCTCTGGTTCCTTATAATCCAATGGAGGTGCGAAGTCCACTTCACAATCAGTTTCAATTATAGTGATAGCATGAGAAGGTTTTGTTTCCACAATATCAATGTAATACTTTTTGTTGTTGTAAGCCACCATGATACTATCACCAGTCGTCAAGCACGAAAAGTTTCTTAGTGTTGTCTCCAATCTGCACGGGATTGATAGACATTCAAAAAGGGACCATTTTAAAAATTACGTTTATGCTCATATCTTGTGTGAATCCAAATTCATATAAATCAATATGCTGGACATTAAAAAATAACATAAAATAAACATGAGGGGTGTGATGTAATAAGAGTGATACTATTACACTAGACGAAACATACATGGCTTTAGGATTAGAGATGTCCAGAAAGTCCATTGTGTGTGGCTGCAACTTGACATATGTTCCTTTTGGCAGGGTTGCATTTTTCACTCGCACTATGTCACCCTCTTGCAGTAGCATGTTCTCCATCATCTATATCAAAACATTCAAAACAATTTATCAAGTAGTTCGCTGATAACTTGGGATCTTGCTACTGCAAATAAAACATGAATAAAGCAATAGCAAAGAGAAGGCCTACCCAATAAGGCATATAGATCATGCCTTCTTCAGCAATGAACTCCAGAACACCACAGTGAGAGACCCTCTCCGCAGCAGTGTTTTGAAGCTCAAACAACATTGGGTAATCAATATGTAGGGACGCTAAAAAAAATTTCAGTGTATCAGCACTCTCATTCACAAGCAAAAATAGCATCTAATATATATGACTTGATTTAAACCATAAAAAATAATCAGGAAACAAACCTAGACGGTCCAAAGCCGATGGCGGCATAATGACTGAAAAAATAGAATAACATCAGTAGGAAAAACAAAGAGCTGACTATTGTAAAGAAGAAAAAGAAAACTCCATTTCTGCGTGATATTGGCTTACTTTTATCACCGCTCTCAAGTTGTGGCTGGAAAAATAAAAAACTAATCAGGTAAAAAAATAAGTGCAGCTCAGAAAACTAAACATAAGTTTCAAGTTTCAACCTAAGAATATCTCCAAAGCATCAATCAATCAATGCCATTAAAAAACATACACAGCATGAATACCTTATCAATGAAGGATGCAGGGTAGCACCTATATGTCTGCTCAAATGATGTTCCATGGTACGCAAATCTATCAAAAAACTGCAACAAGCAATTCCATTAACTTCCAGATAACAATTCAGATATTATTTTCCGCTAAATTAACCTTAATTAGTTCAATGTTCCTTCAAAGTTTTAACAATGAAAATACACAAAAACCATAACTCACCATCTTCTAAAAATCTCAAATTTGCCAATCCTAATTTTCCAAAATGCCAGGCTCCTACCAAAAATCAACATATACACAATAAACAATCAAAAATAGAATTTCAAATAAGTATAGCATTTTAAGAAACCCTAGAAGTAGCACTTAACAACATCCACCGGCAATTCGAGATCGATGACAACTTATAAAAAGATGGTTCAAAATCTAACCTGTAAATCGCGGATTGAGGAAGATCAAAACGCGATGAGATTACTACGAAGAAGATCAGAGGAAGAGACGAATCTGAAGCGTACGGAATTGAGCTGTGCTAATATGCGCTTGTTGATCTTGCTGAACCTTCCTTCCGTATCATCACCAAACTCAGATCTCTTCAGCCCAGCCCAATAAGAAGTTCACGTGCGTCACACGAGACATATAGACTCGTACGACACCGTTTATAGTTCCGAATAGTCTGTTAAAGTTTCGGCTTCGGACCTGTTCTCCAGTTCGCGGCTGCTGGCGCAGGCGGACGATAAGTCCATCTACTGAAACTCGAGCGACTGAGTTTTGACTCAGTGAAAAGCGAGTCGCTTTCCGATTTTTTGATTTTAGGGTTTTGAATGGTTTGTCATCCCTTTGAATTTTCGTAGATTTAATGGTTAAAGGTGTTGTAGGTATTTGAGGTCTTCAGTACTAATATGTGCTAGGGTTCTGAATATATTGAAATGGTGATTGCAATAGAAAGTATCTATAGATGGAAGTGTTGTACATATTTTCAAGCTTTAGCTTCGATGTTTTGACGATAGTTTTATGCCGATGTGTTGTTTCATATTTAGATGTTTTGATCATTTACGTGTTGTTTCATATTTCGAGTCAGATTAGCATAAAAAAAAGTAAAGATGCGCGTCAGAAACCAAATCATTATTGTGTGACTAATGTGTGATACACTCGATGGAAATAAGGTTTTTTAACTTGGTGTTCGTTTTAATACCTACCCAGTGTTTCCAACAGTCAGGATTAGTATCAGCTGTTGATACCTTACCGGTGATATTATTATTGTAGGATATCATCCCATGTGAGAGTGAGATCATTGTCCATTAAAACACTTAGGATGTGTGGATGCAGTATATATTCGGCACGCATGCATGATCTGCTGTATTATATTAGCATTTGGGTACTACGTGTCGCGCAGAAGGAGGGCAGTGAATACAAGGATCTGCAGACATGTCATAGCCGTACAAGAGGACTTTCAGCCAGTCAAGATCTCTTTAATACAAATCTTAGACTGATTGAGAAATCTGAGGCTTATCCACAACTGGTAGCACTCTCGTGCAGCTTCGTTAAAATTAAGGCTTTTTGATAAGCTGAAAGTGACACTGATAGAGAAAGGGTCACATGATGCAGGGTGGGGCAGTTGACGGGCAGGTGATGGATGGATCAGATATAATGGAGTTGGTTGAGAATGAACAAGTGTTTAGCAACTTTGTGGATCATAAGTTTCAGGAACTGGACAAAGATGGTGATGGGAAGCTTTCTTTGAAGGAGCTTCAACCTGCTGTTGCTGATATTGGAGCTGCTCTTGGCTTGCCTGCGCAAGGATCCTCAAAGGACTCTGATCACATTTATACTGAGGTATCTGAACATTCTCTCAACATCGACAGGTTTTGTTACTAGACCAGTTGTGACAAATTGTTATTGTAGGTTTTGAATGAGTTTACGCATGGTAAGCAGAAAAAGGTAACCAAGATCGAGTTTAAAAAGGTGTTATCAGACATTTTATTAGGAATGGCAACTGGATTGAAGCGAGACCCAGTAGTGATTCTGCGAATAGATGGTGAAGATCTTCATGAGTTCCTACGTAGTCCGGGTTTTGAGCTTGAACTGGTATCGATATTTGCACATATTCAGTCCCCTGACAAGTCTTTGACTGATTATATCTTGGACGCATTTGGGCGACTTACTGTTGCACAAGGGATGCCACCATGCTCCGATCCCATGGTAACTAATCCTCTCCATAAATTTAAAACCGGGAAAACGTTCGTCATTTTCCTAATTTCTGGTGATATAAATGAGTTTTCATATTTCCAGGTCAGGAGAAATGTGGTTGAGCCAGCGCTTCAAAACTGCGCTGGCCTTCTCGACATCCAGCCTCCTATCGCCCAGGAGATATTTCTAGACCAATTCAAGAAAGTAGCCGAGTTTATAACGCAACGCCTCAAAGAGCATCCAGTGATTGTCGCACATAGCGAAAACACTTTTGATGGCAGTGGGATCAGAAGGCTACTCTCCAACAAGTTTGAACTTGACAAGGTAGTACACAGACTTTTGTCATCTGGCAATTTTATGAAAATCTTAGTAGCTAGAAACTGATCAATATTACTTCTTTCAGACTCTGGACTCAGCTCTGCTGACAATACCAAAAGCTCATCACAATACAATCAGCAAGACATTTCTCCGTGTAGCCCTGGACACATTAGCACCATCTGCCAGCTTGCCTCCCATCGGGGCAGTAGACGAGATTGACAAAATCATTCTCGACGCACTAACCATGGTGAATGCTGATGATGGGAAATCAGTCAAAGTAGATGAATTCAAGAAACTGCTAACTGAAGTTCTAGCCAGCATCATGCTACAGCTCGAAGGCAATCCAATAGCTGTATCTCTCAACTCAGTCGTCCATGAGCCTGTAGCTTCAGCTTCTCCACTTTTACAGCTCAACCCTACTCCATAGAAACTCTGCTTCATTCCTCATCTTCAATTTGAATAAAGATGTAACAACAGCTATACTTTTCCATGAAACTTGTTGAACATTTTCTATAAAATAAACTTAGTAACTATTTAATCTAATATTTAAAACATATTTAATTTGATTGAATCAGAAATTCGTTAAATTCCATATTTCATGTTGACCTTTTTTAAAGGTTATGCTAAATGCTAATCCCATTAGCAATGGTACTTTCCAAAACTAATTCTAAAAAAACATCATTCGAAACGTGCCGGGGAGTAAATCAATATATAAATTTACGAGTCAGAACAGAACTAATCCTGTTTTGCATTGAATCTTCGTAAGTCAACAGTCTCCATTCCTCATTGTCTCGTTTGTTTGTTTGCAGCCGATCAGAATCTCAGTTTTGTCCCTAGGGTTATTATGTAATCATATTCTCTTTTGACATTTGGCTTGCATTTTTTGTTCCTCAACATGGCATGCATGAATTTCTTGTAATGTAAGATTCTCTAAATTGTATTCCATTGTTACGTTTGTTTTTTTGTTTAAGCAGTTAGTACTACAACGACGTCGTTTCAACTTGCTGCAAATCGAAGCCAGCCATCTCCAACAGCCATGCAGTTCTGATCAAACGGATTCATAACCCATAACCATTAAAATACACAACTTGATTCTCCGTTAGTACTCAATCTTTTCTTCTTGTGTTGTTGATCAATCAAAATCTCGAAATGGGTGCTCAGGTCACAAAACAGGTTGAAAGACGAAAAGCCATCTCAACCGAGAAAAAAGTCCTATGCAACCTTCATGAAAATTGTGGCCAGAAATATCCAGGCTCAGATTACCATCCACCAAATAGAAAAACATGGATGGCTGGCCTAAACCCTGAAAAACTCCTCATAAATCAAATTGTATGGCCAGGAACACACGATTCCGCAACGAATAAAATCGGCATTCCGGGAGTAACTAGGCCATTTGCACAATGCCAAAGCCTCTCAATATACAATCAGCTTGTTTTAGGTACTCGAGTTTTCGATATCCGTGTACAAGAGAATAAAAAAGTATGCCATGGGATTTTGGTAACTTATGGTGTGGAAGTTGTGATAAATGATGTCAAGAAGTTTTTATCCGAAACTGAATCAGAAATTCTTATTCTCGAATTTAGGACCGAGTTTGGGCATAAAGATCCCCCTGATTTCGACAAATACTTGGAAAGCCAATTTGGTTATCACCTGATCCATCAAGATGACAATGTGTTCAACAAGACTATTTCACAGGTCCTCCTGTAGGCACTGAAAATTTAATTAAGTGCTAGAAAATATATAAAGTAATTATTTGAATTAATATTCAAATTAATTATTTTATTAAGAAGATTTGGACCAATCAACCCAGCTGATTGAACCAATCAAACCAACTGATTGGACCGATCAAACCAGCTAATTCGGACCAACCAAACCAGCAAATTGGACCGACCAAACCAGAAGATTGGACCAGTTGAACCAGCAAATTGAACCAATTGAACCAAGCCCAATAAGCTTGGCCCGAAATTATGGAAGCCCAAACCCATCAAGTTTCCCTATAAATAAGGGACTTGTGATTCACAAATCATACACAAAAATCATTTGGTGAGGTTAGTGAGAGAAGCTCTGCAAGAAGTCCAAGCTCCCCTTGCAAGCATCCGCTGGAGCAGTCAACAAGTGCGTGCGTTGCACCGCTGCCAAGCGCCTCAGACCACGCAGTGGAATCAAGTCATCGCGACCTCCACAGCGAGAAGCTCCCTCCACAACACAAAGCACCTTAAAGCATTGTGGAATTAAGTCATCGCGACCTCCACAACACAAAGCAGCTCAAAGCATTGTGGAATCAAGTCACTACGACCTCCACAACACAACTTTCTGAAGAGAGGACAACTCTCACCTTCAACGCTAGCTGAAGCAGTCACAAGTGCAACCAAAGCACCGCCTGCAAAGCTAAGCATCCCAGCTGAAGCAGTCACAAGTGCAACCAAAGCACCGCCTGCAAAGCTAAGCATCTCAGCTGAAGCAGTCACAAGTGCAACCAAAGCACCGCCTGCAAAGCTAAGCATCCCAGCTGAAGCAGTCACAAGTGCAACCAAAGCACCGCCTGCAAAGCTAAGCATCCCAGCTGAAGCAGTCACAAGTGCAATCAAAGCACCGCCTGCAAAGCTAAGCATCCCAGCTGAAGCAGTCACAAGTGCAACCAAAGCACCGCCTGCAAAGCTAAGCATCCCAGCTGAAGCAGTCACAAGTGCAACCAAAGCACCGCCTGCAAAGCAAAGCATCCCAGCTGAAGCAGTCACAAGTGCAACCAAAGCACCGCCTGCAAAGCTAAGCATCCCAGCTGAAGCAGTCAACAAGTGCAACCAAAGCACCGCCTGCAAAGCTAATCCCAGCTCAAGCAGTCAACAAGCGCATTCAACACGCCGCCTGCAAAGCATCCTCAACACGCAGTGGAATCAAGTCATCGCGACCTTCACTCGTTCAAGTCAACCAAGCTTACGCAGACAAAAGTATTAACGAAGTAGAATCAGAGGAGCAATAGAGAGAGTGAACACACAAACTTCTGAAAATCAATACGAAGAAAACATTTGTATCTTTATTTTGTTCAAAACAAAATACTGAGTTTACAAATTTGGTGAACCCTACGTGAAGCTCTCTACCTCTCATCCCTACAACGTGATCGAACCAACTACAAAGATGTCTGCTCAACCAACTAGTCCTCCTACATCCAACCATAGATATGCTGCAACATTGCAGTCCAAGCCTGCACACACTGGTGTTTGCACCAGGAGTATGACCAAAAGAATGCTTGTCAACCAAGCTGCTGCAAGCTTACGAGCTGCTAAGGTGTCAACCAAGGAACGCACATTCACCGCTGCTTCCATCGCTGCTGCTACAAAAGCACTCATTGCATCCAACTGTTCACATCAAAATGGAAGGACTTCAACCAATGTTGCATCTTCACCGAAGACAAAGTCAACCTCTGTTGAGAAGGATGTGTCATCATGCACAGCATCTGTTATGACAATTGGTACCAAGTCCCTTGAGGAGCAAATGCTTGAGATGAGGATGATGATCGAGCAAATGGCGAAAGACAACGAGGATAATACTAAGCAAATTGAGAAACTCCAGAAAGAGGTGAATGACTTGCGCCAGGAGAAAGCCAAACTTGAAGAAACTGATGCGGATGAGATGTTGAATGATGATGACGCCAACAAAACCATTCCAGCTGAAGATGCAAAGAATGAAGGTGTCACCTACAATGAAAAGCAACTGCAATGGATGATAGCAAGTGCAGTCAAGAATCAGCTAAGCGGTGGCTCCTCAAGTGGATCACGCTACTCAAAGCCTTACACCAAAAGAATTGATAGCTTGTGCATGCCTGTAGGCTACCAACCACCCAAATTCCAACAATTCGACGGCAAAGGAAATCCAAAGCAGCACATTGCACACTTCATCGAAACATGCAACAATGTTGGCACTGATGGTGACTTACTGGTGAAGCAGTTTGTACGCTCCTTGAAAGGAGTTGCGTTCGACTGGTATACCGACTTAGATGCCGAATCAATCAACAGCTGGAACCAGATGGAGCATGAGTTCCTCAATCGATTCTATAGCACAAGGCGTATCGTCGGCATGAGCGAACTAACCAACACCAAGCAACGAGAAGACGAGCCTGTTGTGGAATACATCAACCGTTGGCGTGCACTCAGTCTTGAATGCAAAGATCGCATCGGCGAAGCTTCAGCTGTTGAGATGTGCATTGAAGGGATGAACTATGAACTTCTTTACATCCTCAAAGGAATCATGCCAAGAACCTTTCAAGAATTGGCGACGCGTGCTCACGACATGGAGATAACTGTCAATACGCATGAAAAGAATCACTTGTCATACTCAAGGACGCCCGTTGAGGAGGGTACGAACATTGACGACATCGATGAAAGCGCATCTGAAGAAGTAATGGCTATCAGCACAAGCAGCTATTCGATGAAGATCTCACCGAAACATAAGCTAAACACAAAGAAAGACGTCATTGTCAAAGCCTCCAAACATAACAAGCCAACTCCTAAGGAACTGTCAACAAAGAAGACACCTGGGGGCAGTCCGCAAAACATTCAAGATGTAGGATGGACTTCAACATTGCGAAGAAAGCCAGAAAACCAAAGGATGCCACAAACGCCAAATGCACTTGGGGGCAGGAAGAAAGCATGTCACACGAAGAAAAAACCAAAGAAAGTTATCTCAAACCCACTGTGTCTCTCTGATAACCTGAAACAAGATGCATTACGTCCAAGGACATTAGCAGACTTCTTCCCAAAAAGCTTCTTCAATCAAGCAACTCCCAAAGCAACTTCACAAGTGATCAGTGTTAGAAATGTCTATTTTAAGCCCCTACTTTTATGCTTATTTCATATGATTTTAATGTAAAATATATTACTTTTGATACTTTGATTGATGTTTCAGGTCAAAAGCACGGTTTACACTTTACGAAGGAGCATAAATGGAAATATGAGGAAAAGCACGTGAATTCGGCCTAAATCAGACGTAATTGGAGCATTTCTGCAATTCTTAGACCAAGTGCACTAAAGTACCTTACTCGAGCAAAAACAGCCGAAGACCTAAGTTACTCGACCGAGTAAATATGGTGCTCGAGCAAGTCTTCACGTGACAAAGACCCTTCGTATGGATTATTTACATTAACTCGAGTGAATTAATACAAGAAGATAAATGAGGACCTTTCATTCCACGCCATTTAAGATGAGAAGATAAGGAAGAACTCTACATTTACTCGGCCAATTATGAAGGGAGTTAAAGCAAGACCTTTGAAGTCACTCGAGCCCTAATGAACTACACTATATAAGCATCACAAGAGCTTCAAAGCAAAGTTGGCTGCTGCTGCCCGAGCTACCTACGGGGGCTGAAAATAATATAGTGATTGATCCGATCGAGTAAACCAAGTGAAGAAGAAGAAGGAGCCGAGAGAGCTCAAGATACCGTGTGAATTATTGAAGTTTTGTACTCGAGATACCGAGGAGAATAGCAGCAGCTTTGGAGCTCGACCGTGGATCATCAATCACTGAGAATTTCTAAACTTTACTCTTGTTTTTATTTACAATCGTTTTACTTTTAATTGTTTGAATCATGTTTGCATATACTCGGCTTGTTTTACTTTTATTTACAATCGTTTTACTTTTATTTACAAGGAGTTATGTAATACTCGGCTGGTTGCTCGACCTCTGCCCCTGCTCGAGCTGCTCCTTGCGGTCGAGTAAGATTTTCCATATCTGGTCGAGTAAGCTGTTTTGATCTCGGTTTCTTCGGTATTGTCCAAGGGAAATTCCACGAATTTGAGGTTAAAGGTCTAGAAGATCTCGAAGAGCTAGAACTTGAATTTGTGACGTCCACTTGCACCTTTTTCTTCGCTTTAGAGTTTGATTGCATTCACCTACAAAAAGATGAATTTTAGTAATAGCTAGAAAAGATAAGCAAATGAAAGTTTTATTATTACTACTACTATTTTTTTGTATTTTTATATTTATTATATTTACGATTTCGAGTAACTCGAAATCAAGAACTAAAAATTAAACTAGTTAAAGATTTTAAAAACTAAAAACTAAACACCGTTCCCCGGCAACGGCGCCATTTTGACGTGTGCATTATAGTGAATAAATATTCCACACGCAACTCAAAAGAATTTATAGAACTAGGGGTGACCTAGTGTCGAACCCAAGGGAACAGTGGAATCAAGTTATATTTCAAACTCGATTACTAGCTTTTTAATTCTTTAGTTTCAATTACTAGCTTTAACTTTAGTTCTTAAGCGTCTTGTTTATTCAGAAGGCAGTGTTCAAAAGCAGTGATTAAAAGGCAATATTCAAAGGGCAATGTTTAAAGAAAAGGTTTGTTATCAAATATTAAAAACTATGACAAGGATGAGAATCCTCTACTAATACTTATGATTTCACTCAAACAAGATATATAAATACTCACTCTCGAATGTTGCATTTATATTATAGTTATGAATTTCCTTCTTGATGACAATTTAATCTAGAATGCATAGTTATATGATAATATAAACCCTCACTCTCGAATGTTGGATTTATATTATAGAATTTAGACTGAGTAGCATTAGCATACGAATCCTCACTCTCGAATGTTGGATTCACGTAAACATCTACTCAACTAGAGTTTCCTCACTCTCGAATGTTGGAATTCACTAGTCTTGTCTAAATACGCTTATTAATACATTCATGCACCAAATATACTCGCTGCTCTCGCTTTGCTAATATACTTGATCTAATGGTTGTATTGATTCCTAAATAATCTAAGTTCACCTCTCGGTCCTCCCTAGATATACTACTCCGACCTACACTTCTAGATGTTTTGTCAGGACACCTATTTTATGAAGATTAAGCTCGGGTATGATTCAACACACGCAATTATCATACAAGAATTGATTCATATAAATTAAATAATCATGTTCTAGTTATTCATAAGCATAGAGATTCATCAAATCCTCATCATAAAGAGAACTACTCACTCATCTCGAGTGATAATGCAAACATGATTCAAACAATTAAAAGTAAAACGATTGTAAATAAAACAAGAGTAAAGTTTAGAAATTCTCAGTGATTGATGATCCACGGTCGAGCTCCAAAGCTGCTGCTATTCTCCTCGTATCTCGAGTACAAAATTCATAATTCACACGGTATCTTGAGCTCTCTCGGCTCCTTCTTCTTCTTCACTTGGTTTACTCGACTGATCAATCACTTATTATTTCAGCCCCCGTAGGTAGCTCGGGCAGCAGCAGCCAACTTTCTTTGAAGCTCTTGTGATGCTTATATAGTGTAGTTCATTAGGGCTCGAGTGACTTCAAAGGTCTTGCTTTAACTCCCTTCATAATGGCCGAGTAAATGTAGAGTTCTTCTTATCTTCTCATTTAAATCCGAGTGGAATGAAAGGTCTTCATTTATCTTCTTGTATTAATCACTCGAGTTAATGAGATAATCCATACGAAGGGTCTTGGTCACGTGACAACTTGCTCGAGCAGTATTTACTCGGTCGAGTAACTTAGTCTTCGGCTGTTTTTGCTCGAGTAAGGTACTTTAGTGCACTCGGTCTAAGAATTGCAGAAATGCTTCCAATTACGTCTGATTTAGGCCGAATTCACGTGCTTTTCCTCATATTTCCATTTATGCTCCTTCGTAAAGTGTAAACCGTGCTTTTGACCTGAAACATCAATCAAAGTATCAAAAGTAATATATTTTACATTAAATCATATGAAATAAGCATAAAAGTAGGGGCTTAAAATAGACATTTCTAACACTGATCAAAATACCCCACACTTAATCCTTGTTCGTCCCGAACAAGTATTAAGCTTATTTCTTACTCCTGAGATTTCTAAAGTTTCTAATCCTAGTTCACTGTCGTAGAAAATCACGAATGCATTTAGCATATGCATTAAGCCTTTAAACCTCTAGGCTGCCCTAGCGGACGAGTTTTAGTCTCGTGAGAGTTTTCAGATAACGGAATACTCACAAATCCTGCACATCATCCATTCATCGTATTCATTTACATAGCTAGTCAATTCAACAAACATTCTTTTGCATTATTCTTTAATCATAAACACTTCAAAGTATAGCTGATCATTCATGGCATGAAAAATATTGAAAATCACTTCAAATCACGATAGTCATAAATTTCAAAGTAACTCGAGCAATAAGAAACTAACCTTGGTTTGTCCTTTCTCTCCATTCCCAACTTACACCGAAAATCACAAAGTAAAACACAATATTCAAGAGGAGTTTCACCGAACCAATCACCTATGCTAGCAAGGGCTAGTCCATAAGGTCAAGGTCAAGAATTCTTGCCCAAGAATTAGACTACACGTCGTAATCCATAAGAGTAGAGGAATTCCGGATGATTACCACATATTTCATGAATTTTTCTTCAAAAGCATGTCATGCCTACGTACATAAGTACAAGGATCGTCCCTAAGCAATTCTCAATGGTTATCACTTCGACAGCTTCACTCGAGTCGCAAAATTATTTAGGCAACAGCAAGGACTTAAGTGGGGAAACGAATTAATTTTTTTTTTTTTTTTTTATATTTTTTTCTATTTTTTTTTTCAAAACAAATACTTTCAAGGGGGAACTTACCTTCCTAACCCTCGGCAATTGTTTTCTTGTTTTGTCAAAGCAGATACTTTCAAGGGGGAACTTACCTTCCTAACCCTCGGCAAATGCTCGACTTTATTGGATAACCCCACACTTAAGACTTGACTAGATGCCAAAATATTAACTCGAGTGTTACAACAAATGCACCATATATTACGAGATATGCTTAAGTCACCTAAAGGCAATACAATAGCTTTATGAAATATTATCCATGTTTCGTTCAAAAATTTCCTCTATGAAATTGGATAAAACTTTGCTTTTCTCAAGGTGTTATGTCAAAAATTTCTAAGAAAAATCAAACTAGGCAAGCTCTTAAGTTAAGTCACAAGAAATAAATTTTCTATCATGAAAGTCGTTCAATTCAAAATTTCAATTCATGAGTTTCTCAGCAAACATTTTTAATCTAAGTGTTCGATCTTTTAGCATGTTTAATTGACATTTTTCAACGTGTTTTCATTTAAATAGTAGGATGTATGCAAATTTTTAAAAGTATGCAATGTATATATCATGAAAATTTGTATGCATACTACTTCCCACCCCACACTTAAAAATTTGCTTAGTCCCTAAGCAATAAATTAAGATTAAGGTGTAGAGATACTTAGCTGGTTGTCGAGTATTTCGTTCTTGACATTTTTTCGTATCTTGACTTTCCAATGCGCTGCACATCTATCATTCTTGCAATGCTAACAAAGATTTGTCATTATATAAAAACAAAGCAAAACATGATAAATAATAAGTTAAAATGTTCAAACGTGCACATGTCAAGTACTCGATCAATCTGTTTTCTAGTTGTGAAAGTTAGTTTTTGAATCTTCCCTTATTACTATGAAGGTATAGGCAATAAGTCTTGTTTCCAAACGAAATTTCCATTCTTTCACAACTTCTATTCGTGGCTCCTTAACTCGACCACTCTCTATTTGGTCTTAAGTGAATAAATAAATCGGTCGAGTTAGGGTTTTGTTTTGTGTAGTTGGGCTAGGTTTTGTTTAATGTTTAAGGTGATATGGCCCAAAAGTTTTTCGGTCGAGTGAACCAGATGACTCGACGGATGGAAGATTTAATTTCGGTTTAAGTTAGGTTCACTCGGTCGAGTGACATTCGTAGTTGGTCGAGTGGGCTCGGCCAAAATTCAGAATTTAATTGAGTTTTATTTTTTTGTTCAAGGTGTTTTAATTCTGAATTTATTTTTAGTAACCCTAAAATTTGGTAAGAGATAAATTTCTTCTTTATTGATAACTTTGTTTTCCAAACAAAGACATAATTATTCGTGAAAGAAATAAGAAACTAAGGTTTAATCATCATCAGACTCGATCTCTATTGGTTCTCCTCTAGGCTTGCGAAATTCTTTGATAGTCACCCTACGAACCTCATACCACTCAATACCCGAATTATTTTTCTTAGGCTTCTTGGACTGCGTCTTGCTCGAGGTAGCTTTTTCCTTACCCTTATCTTTGCTTGTATCATTGAAGTTCCCAACCGAGCGCGCGTTCTCGGAGGGGTCTTCTTCCTCAGTTACTTCCTTATAGGCAAATTCCAATCTGGCGGGTTTTTTGGCTAAGAATGCTAATTTCCTTAACAGGTTAAAGTCCAATTCTCGAAATTCTGTGTATCTCTCGGGTAGAATAAATTGGCAACCGATTGCTATGCTAGTGATCAATGAAGTACAACCCACGTACTGTGAAGAGTAGTATGCCTGCTGCATACCCTTGAACATAGTTGTAAACACATCAAACCAATTGATATGTTCATCTTGGTCGAGTGCCCACATAATATTCAAGTCCTCTCGGGTAACTACATCAACAGTTTCGGGTTGGCAATTAATATTCGTAGCAATCAAACGATGCACGTACTTCCAAACGGGATTCTTAATAGAGGATGGTGAAGGGTAGTCTGGTATGAAATCTTGGCGGCTAATGTCTTTCCAAATCTGAATTCTTTGTTGTTCCGTAGCCAAGTGACAAAGTCCTCCTTCAGGAAATCCAAGATGTCTATATGCTTCTTGTCGAGTCCAATAAAAATCCAAATCTTGAATTCTGAATTTCCATCCTTCATAATCATATGCAAAACCTTCTCCTTCCACAGGTTCAAACGAAGCAATGAACTCATAGACAAGTTCCTTATAGCATTGCTTGTTGAAAACAACATCCACATCGAGTGCAGCTCGGTTAAACATGTCATAAACTTTGGCACTAATGCCAAGGCTTTGCATTGTCTTGTCATGAAGGGCTATCGAGCTCACTAAAGGCTTGAGTCGGTTTGCATCTTCAAATAATCTTTCATAGGTTCGTGCATGGTCTATGTTGTCAAAATTTGGTGGGTAGGATGGGTCATAGGTGTGAACAAACTCAACATGAGTTCTTCTTTGGGAAGGTGCATTGGTGTTTTTGGCTAGTAGGTTGGATTGAGACATGTTGCTCGAGTATGTAGAATCGGTCGAGTATGGTGATTTGGTCGAGTATGGTGATTATGCCATGCTACTCGATCGGTTCTTATATTAATATAATTTTGGAAGCTCTAGGGTTACTCGAGTATTTACTTACCTAATAAAGTGTGATAAATATTTGTATATCAAGGGTTTCTAATAATGGAATATTAAATCAAAGATTTAATCAAAGATTTAATCAAGGATTTAATATATGGAAGTGAATATTTATTAAGGTTACTCGAGATATTTTGTTTTTAGGAAAGAATTGGGCTAGTGCTCGAGTGGGCTTTGGTTAAAAATCTGATTTTTCTAATTTGGGTCGAGTTGTTTAAGTGTTGGTATGTTACTCGACCGAATGATCCATAGACTCGGTCGAGTGAAGCAATGTCCTTTTGCTTCACTTTGCGCTCTTAAAACTTGGCGATTCTAAGGGTAAATGACAATAGAAAAAAGTACGCACAAGTTCAAGTTAACAACAACAAAGTACCGCAAACGGTACGTCCAAAAAGTTTCAACAACAAACACAAATAAACAACTAAAAGAGGCTTTCCTAGCACTCTTCCCACTCGAAGCTCGGTCCTTCGTTCATCTTCTTCTTTCCTTTCCGGTCAGCGCGCTTGGGCATTTCCTTTGTACATACCCATTCCTTGCTCCTCCTATCCATCAACGTCATAGTGACCAAACGGGCGGTATCGAGCGGTCTAAAATCTCCTTTGCTTTTAAACATAAAATATGAGCGTTCCGCGAGGCAAGTGATGAAAGATGAGCAACCGAGTGCTTTACTCTTTTCCTTAGGGTTGATCATCTTCTTGAACCGCTCGGTGAAGACATAAAACCAATCAATGGAGTCTCCTCGCTCCATGAAGTACATCAAATCCAAGTCTTCCCGAGATACCCGAGCACCTTGGTCAACACGAGTGTTGATGTTCGTAGAAATAATCCGATGGATGTATTTCCATACTCCATCCGTTAGGCACTTGGGTGAGCAATTAGGGTCATATTCTCGCATACCGGTTAGCTTCCTCCATACTTCCAATCTCATCTCATCCGTGCAAAATGGAATAACACCTCCGGGAGAGAACCATTCTCCGTCCATATCTCCTTCTCCTCCTTTAATTCTTTTCCATTAATCTCAAACTCCCACGACACACACTCATTATCATTATAGAACGGTTCAAAACTTGAGAAGAACTCGACCACAAGGTTGTGATGTGTCGGCTTCCCCATCAAATACTCCCACTCGATCAAACCGGCATTGATAAATATGTTGTCCACAATCTCATAAATTCCAAGCTCAATCATAGTAGGTTTGTGAGGTGCAACGGAACTTACCACTTCCTTCTTGTCGAGCCCAAAAGTCTTGAGTAATCCGTTGTCTTGAAATGGTTTCCTAAAGCTAAGTTGTGCGGGTTGAAAACCGTAAATCTCCTTGCTAGGGATTTTGTTCTTCCCATGCTTGATCCTTGTCCGCTCGACATTGTTGAGAAATTTAGGTTTGAGGGTTTGGTCGAGTGAATCGGTGGCTAGGGATTTTGGATCTTGAGAGTGATGTTGAAGCGGTCGAGTAGGTGGAGTAAAGGTGGTCGAGTGATGTTTAGGGTTTTCTAAATTGGACCAATTTCCAATGGGTCCAATTAAATTGGTCTAATTAAATTAGAACAATTTCCTATATGACCAAATTTAATGAATTCTAATTTATAATTTTTTATTTTGTTTTTGGGTGGTGTGAATCGGTCGAGTAAATTTTTACTCGATCGAATGGGGGGATTAAATTATTTAAACGAATTTATTTAAGTTTTTGGCGGTTCAATTCGGTCGAGTAAGAATCTTACTCGATCGAATGAAATAGGAATTCATTTAAATTGTTTAATCTATATTAATTTGGGTCACGTGACTCGGTCGAGTTGGTGGTTTACTCGATCGAGTGAAAGAATTTAACCCCGGAATTTTCCCAAATAATATTCTACCCCACACTTAAATTTTTCCTAATCTAAAGAATACTACTTACTCTAGAAAGCAATAAAGTGCGGAAAAAATAAATGCGGAAAAATAAATACTTACTGGCCTAGATTAACGTCCTGGCAAGGACGTAGCCGTGTCTTCATATAAAGAAACACACTCAAGAAGTCCTTTGCTAGGATCCCTTCTCGAGAGGATATGCTCCACTTCTTAGTTACCCGACCTCATAGAGATTGAGTTGCTCTACTAGATAGCATTGGTCTCCAGCATGATAAATCTTCAGTCTATGTCCATTGACCTTAAATGTGTTTCCTTCCTTGTCTAATAATTCCACGTGTCCGTCGTCAAAAACTTTAGATATCTTGAATGGTCCGGACCACTTGGAACGTAATTTTCCTGGAAATAATCTCAACCTAGTGTTGTAGAGTAGCACTTCGTCTCCTACTGTGAATCTCTTCTCAATGATTTTCTTATCGTGCCACTTTTTTTTTTCTCTTTGTAGACTCTCGCGCTTTCATAGGCGTTTAGGCGTATCTCCTCGAGTTCATGTAATTGAAGAATACGGTGTTTCCCTGCAGCTCTAGTATCGAAATTCATATTCTTGATAGCCCACATGGCTTTGTACTCGATCTCTACCGGCAAGTGACAAGCTTTTCCAAAGATAAGTTTGTATGGAGACATACCAATAGGGGTCTTGTAGGCTGTCCTATAAGCCCATAGTGCGTCATCTAGCTTCGACGCCCATTCCTTCCTTGCTCCTGAAATGGTCTTTTCTAAAATAGCTTTGATCTCTCTATTTGAAACTTCTACTTGACCACTGGTTTGGGGATGGTAAGGTGTCGAAATCTTGTGATATACTCCATGTTTTCGAAGCATCTTCTCGAGTTGTTTCTCCTTAAAGTGCGTTCCATTGTCACTAATGATAGTTCGAGGTACACCATATCTAGGAAAATGATCTTCTTAAATAACTTTCTTACGGACTTGGCATCGCATGTTGGTGTGGCTATGGCTTCTATCCACTTAGACACATAGTCAACCGCTACTAGTATATACTTGTTTCCGTAAGATGAAGGAAAAGGTCCCATGAAATCAATTCCCCATACATCAAAAATTTCTACTTCGAGTATACCCTTCTGAGGCATCTGATCTCTCCTCGAGATGTTTCCCGATCTTTGGCAAGCGTCGCACGATTGAACATACTTATGAGCATCTTGAAAAATAGTTGGCCAATAGAATCCCGATGCAATACTCGAGCGGCTGTTTGGATGTGGATCCGTGTCCTCCCGAGAATGAAGAATGACATTCGCGTAAGATTCTATGTTGATCTTTTTCTGCTACACACGTACGATATATGCCATCGACTCCTAACTTATAAAGATAAGGTTCGTCCCAATAGTATCGAGTAGCGTCTCGGAGAAATTTCTTCTTTTGCGCATACGTGATCTCTGGTGGTAGCGTTCCACAAACAAGATAATTCACAAAATCTGCGTACCAAGGGTCTTTGTGTTGAGCTGAGTCTATGGATAACAAGTATTCTCCTAGGAATGAATCCTTGATAGGGTCTCCACTTCCTTTATCTTCTAAGGTAGTCTCGAGTCTAGATAAATGGTCGGCTACTACGTTCTCGACTCCTTTCTTGTCTCTGATCTCTATGTCGAACTCTTGCAATAAAAGGATCCATCTAATAAGTCTCGGTTTTGCGTCCTTTTTGTTCATCAAGTATTTGAGTGCTGCGTGATCCGAGTAAACATGGTCTTTGATCCAACGAGGTATTGTCTGAATTTTTCGAATGCGTAAACTACCGCTAACATCTCCTTCTCGGTTGTGTGTAGTTTTCTTGAGTTGCATCGAGTGCCTTGCTCGTGTATTGAATGACATGAAGACGTTTATCAACTCTCTGTCCGAGGCATGCTCCAATCGCTCCGTCGCTTGCATCGCACATTAGTTCGAACGGTAAATCCCAATTTGGTGCTCGAACGATCGGGGCGGTTGTGAGTAACTTCTTTAACGTCTCGAACGCTTCATGACATTTATCATCGAACACGAACTTAACATCGTTAGCGAGAAGGTTTGTGAGTGGTTTTGCTATCTTCGAGAAGTCTTTGATAAATCTTCTGTAGAATCCGGCATGTCCGAGAAAGCTTCTAATACCTCGTACATCCTTAGGCGGTGGTAGCTTCTCGATCACCTCGATCTTGGCTTTGTCGACTTCTATTCCTCGTTTTGAAACTAGATGTCCGAGCACTATTCCTTCTTGAACCATAAAATGACATTTCTCCCAGTTTAGAACTAGGTCCATTTCAATGCATCGAGCTAGAACTTTGGATAGGTTCGATAAACAATCGTCAAACGAGTCCCCGTAAACTGAAAAATCATCCATAAAAACTTCCATAGTCTTCTCGAGGTACTCGGAGAAAATGGACATCATACACCGTTGAAAAGTTCCCGGAGCGTTGCATAACCCAAAAGGCATTCTTCTATACGCGAACGTTCCATATGGACATGTGAACGTGGTCTTTCTTGATCCTCGGGGTGGATAGGTATTTGGAAAAATCCACTATACCCGTCGAGGAAACAAAAGTACTCGTGCCCGGAAAGTCTCTCCAACATTTGATCCACGAATGGAATAGGGAAATGGTCTTTTTTAGTTGCTTTATTAAGTTTTCTATAATCGACACACATCCTATATCCGGTTACGGTTCTAGTGGGATTAATTCATCATTTTCATTTTTAACTACGGTTAATCCTCCTTTCTTTGGAACGACGTGGATTGGGCTACCCAATCTGAATAGGGGATCGAGTATATGATTCCTGCATCTCTAAGTTTTGTTATTTCTTTCAGAACAACTTCACCTAATTTGGGATTTAGTCTCCTAAGAAACTCCCTAGATGGTTTTGCGTCATCGCATAAACGAATCCTATGCATGCATACGTCGGGACTAATTCCTTTTAAATCATCTATAGAGTGTCCTATAGCATCTTTATGTGTACGTAAAACATGCATGAGTTTCATAGTTTCATTTTGATTTAGCAAAGCACTTATAATTACTGGCGAAAATTTTTCTGAAACTAAAAATTCGTACCTTAGATTTGGTGGAAGAGGTTTCAATTCCTGACCAAATTCATTACCTTTGCTCGAGTTGCTTATGATTGTAAGTTCCTGCTCGGTTATTCTGCTCGTCAATTCTGCTCGTCAAATTCTGCTCGACTGCACCGAAAATGACTCGGTCGAGTACTCGGTTTCATCCATGAGATTCGACATATTTTCATCTTTCTTTCCTTCACTTTCAAGAAATGTTAGCGCGGAAATATCAACTATATCACTATTTGAAATATTAGCATCAAACAAATCACAATCCAAAGAACAAGTAGGTGCTTTCATCATTTTAGAAAGATAAAATTTTACCTTGTCCTCACCTAGGTCCAACTCGATTGAACCATCGCCACAATTTATCAATGCCTTGACTGTGTTTAAAAATGGTCTTCCCATAATAACAGGAATTTCGGCATGAGGGTTATCATCCATTTCTAACACATAAAAATCCACAGGAACATAGAATTCTCCAATTTTAACAGGCATATCTTCTAACACACCAATTGGTACTCGTTTAGACCTATCAGCTAGTCTAAGAATTAAAGTGGTGCTAGAAAGTTCTCCTATTCCTAATTTTTCATATAATATAAATGGCATAATGGAAACTCCTGCTCCTAGGTCACATAAAGCATCATCAATATCTATATCTCCTACGACGATCGGTATAGTGAATGAACCATAATCTTTTTGTTTCTTAGGCATCTTACGTTGTATTACGGCACTAGAATTAGGTCCTAAGGCAATATGGTCTACATCACATAATTCACGACGATGAGTTATAATATCTTTTAAGAATTTAGCATAGGTGGGCATTTGAGAAATTACCTCTGAAAATGGTAGAGTGATGCTAAGCTTTCCGAGAATTTCAGCAAACTTCTTGAATGCGGCTGTTTCTTTTACCTTCTTTTGTCTGTTTGGGAATGGAAGTGGTGGAACGTAAGGTGGTGGTGCTACGTAAGGTGGCTCACTTTCCTTGTCCGTGGCTTCCTCTTCCTGCTCGGGCTGCTGAGTGTTACTCGGTTCATCTTGCTCGGCTGAATTCGTTTGTGCTTTCTTTGGTCTTGGTCCTTCAAGCTCCTTACCACTCTTCAAAGTGATAGCGCTTAAGTCGGCTGAGTTTATTTCGGGTTGAGAAGGAAGTTTTCCGGGATTCCTTGAATGCGTTGAAGCGAGTTGCGCAAATCTCAAATCTTCTGTTCTTTTCCTTGTCGGAGTTCCTCGAAATATTCTGAATGTCTTTGCTCTGTTGTGCTTGAGTAGCTATCATCTGAGTCATTAGTTGCGCTAAGGTGGTTCCTCGGATTTCTTGTCTTCCTTCCTTTGTGTTGAAATTCTGATTTGTGCTCGGGCCATAGCTCTGACTCGAGGCTCTCGTAGGTTGCTCGGGTAGTATTGAGACTTACCTGGGTTTTGGTTATTATACCCTTGAGTAGGGTATGGTGGTTTCAAATCTGAGTAGAATCTAGTCTGCCTTTGTTGAGGGGGTACGTAGGATCCTTGTCCTCGAGCTATGTAGCTAACGTCTTCTCCTCCTTTAGGTCCGTAACTTCTTCAGTGTGCTCGCTAACCTCGTAGACGTTCGATTGTGTTTTCTTCTTATCTAAGTTAAGGTTAGAAAGGGTTTGCACTAAAGAGTTAACGGTTTTTGAAAGGTTATTAAAGTCGGCTTTCGTGACTGAATTCGTACTCGGCTCAAGTTCCTCCTTCTTTAGATGGTTTCGGTCCACCCCATTGATGGCTGTTCCATGCGAGTTTCTCTATAACCTTGAATCCTTCGCTCGCGAGTCCCATGATGCTTCCTCCGCTTCCTTGATCCATGCGTAATCGGCTATTCTCGTCCATTCCATCGTAGAACATCGACAACAATTCCCATTTGTTATATCCATGATGAGGACATTCGCGTTGAAGTCCTTTGAATCGTTCGTACGCTTCATAAAAAGATTCATTGTTGCCTTGCACAAATTTGTTAATTCTATCCCTAATACGTTTTACCTTTGCAGGGGGAAAGTATTGGTTTACGAAAGCTTGGGCTAAGGCGTCCCATGTCTTGAATGTGTTCGGCTCGTGTCCTTGAAGCCAATCTTTCGCTCCATCGGTTAAAGAAAATGGAAATAGTTTCATGTAAACTATTTCTCTAGGTACTCCTGCAAATTTATACGTACGGCATAATTCAGTAAAATTATTAAGATGAACGTGAGGGTTACCGTATCCGTCGAATGATTCACTCTTGATCATTTGGATGAGTCCTCCTCGAAGTTCAAAGTCATATCCTTCTTCATTGGAATGCGAATGGGAATCATAACTTCCAATGGTTGGAGTTATGTAATACTCGGCTGGTTGCTCGACCTCGCCCCTGCTCGAGCTGCTCCTTGCGGTCGAGTAAGATTTTCCATATCTGGTCGAGTAAGATTTTGTTCTCGGTTTCTTCGGTATTGTCAAAGGAAATTCCACGAAGTTGAAGTTAAAGGTCTAGAAGATCTCGAAGAGCTAGAACTTGAATTTGTGACGTCCACTTGCACCTTTTTCTTCGCTTTAGAGTTTGATTGCATTCACCTACAAAAAGATGAATTTTAGTAATAGCTAGAAAAATAAGCAAATGAAAGTTTTTATTATTACTACTACTATTTTTTTTATTTTTATATTTATTATATTTACGATTTCGAGTAACTCGAAATCTAGAACTAAAAATTAAACTAGTGAAAGATTTTAAAAACTAAAAACTAAACACCGTTCCCCGGCAACGGCGCCATTTTGACGTGTGCAATTTAGTGAATAAATATTCCAAACACGCAACTCAAAAGAATTTATAGAACTAGGGGTGACCTAGTGTCGAACCCAAGGGAACAGTGGAATCAAGTTATATTTCAAACTCGATTACTAGCTTTTAATTCTTTAGTTTCAATTACTAGCTTTAATTTAGTTCTTAAGCGTCTTGTTTATTCAAAAGGCAGTGTTCAAATGATTAAAAGGCAATATTAAGGCAATGTTTAAAAAAAGGTTGTTATCAAATATTAAAAACTATGACAAGGATGAGAATCCTCTACTAATACTTATGGTTTCACTCAAACAAGATATATAAATACTCACTCTCGAATGTTGCATTTATATTATAGTTATGAATTTCCTTCTTAATGACAATTTAATCTAGAATGCATAGTTATATGATAATATAAACCTCACTCTCGAATGTTGGATTTATATTATAGAATTTAGACTGAGTAGCATTAGCATACGAATCCTCACTCTCGAATGTTGGATTCACACGTAAACATCTACTCAACTAGAGTTTCCTCACTCTCGAATGTTGGAATTTCACTAGTCTTGTCTAAATACGCTTATTAATACATTCATGCACCAAATATACTCGCTGCTCTCGCTTTGCTAATATACTTGATCTAATGGTTGTATTGATTCCTAAATAATCTAAGTTCACCTCTCGGTCCTCCCTAGATATACTACTCCGACCTACACTTCTAGATGTTTTGTCAGGACACCTATTTTATGAAGATTAAGCTCGGGTATGATTCAACACACGCAATTATCATACAAGAATTGATTCATATAAATTAAATAATCATGTTCTAGTTATTCATAAGCATAGAGATTCATCAAATCCTCATCATAAAGAAACTACTCACTCATCTCGAGTGATAATGCAAACATGATTCAAACGATTAAAGTAAAACGATTGTAAATAAAAAGAGTAAAGTTTAGAAATTCTCAGTGATTGATGATCCACGGTCGAGCTCCAAAGCTGCTGCTATTCTCCTCGTATCTCGAGTACAAAACTTCAATAATTCACACGGTATCTTGAGCTCTCTCGGCTCCTTCTTCTTCTTCACTTGGTTTACTCGACTGATCAATCACTTATTATTTCAGCCCCCGTAGGTAGCTCGGGCAGCAGCAGCCAACTTTGCTTTGAAGCTCTTGTGATGCTTATATAGTGTAGTTCATTAGGGCTCGAGTGACTTCAAAGGTCTTGCTTTAACTCCCTTCATAATTGGCCGAGTAAATGTAGAGTTCTTCTTATCTTCTCATTTAATCCGAGTGGAATGAAAGGTCTTCATTTATCTTCTTGTATTAATCACTCGAGTTAATGAGATAATCCATACGAAGGGTCTTGGTCACGTGACAACTTGCTCGAGCAGTGTTTACTCGGTCGAGTAACTTAGTCTTCGGCTGTTTTTGCTCGAGTAAGGTACTTTAGTGCACTCGGTCTAAGAATTGCAGAAATGCTTCCAATTATGTCTGATTTAGGCCGAATTCACGTGCTTTTCCTCATATTTCCATTTATGCTCCTTCGTAAAGTGTAAACCGTGCTTTTGACCTGAAACATCAATCAAAGTATCAAAAGTAATATATTTTACATTCAAATCATATGAAATAAGCATAAAAGTAGGGGCTTAAAATAGACATTTCTAACACTCATCAACTAGCATTGGTACTAATCGAGTAGAAGAGTGAGTATATAGTATATTTTTTTTCCAGATTTAATTATATAATCTAGGATGATGGCTAACAGTTAAAAGTTTAGAATATTAACTACGTTTCCCCACGTTACCGTCTTAACGAAGACATTTGATACGATAACACAAAAAGAAATAAAGCATTGATATGTGAAAACAGACAGAAATAAGATGATTGTTATATTTATGCATCATTGCATTCACGACATGCATCATGACATGACTGAGCTTTTGCTCTGAGATGACTGAGCTTTTACTCTGAGATTACTGATCACAGTAGTCTTCTGTTTGATACACTTAGTTATTTTATTTTTCCTTAGCTAGTATGCTCCGTAGTACTCAGAGTTTTATTTCTTTATTATTCACTTTCCGCTACTTGTGTTATTTTCTATGATTTCATATTGATTATTTAATGTTGGGTTAAGATTAATAGTTCTGAGGCTTGCTTGGCCATTGGTCTAGCGCCGGTCTCGACCTTAGATTTGGGTCGTGACACCTAATTCGCTTGAAAGATGGAAGACATCAATTTATTTCTAATGTCTACTATGTGCCCAACATGAAAAGTAACATCCTAAGCTTGGGACAACTATTGGAGAAAGGTTATGATATTCGAATGAAAAATCATAGCCTCTCCATAAAAGACAATAGAGATAAATTGATCGCTAAGGTGCGATGTCGAAGAAATCGGATGTTTCTCATCAACATACAAAATGAGATGGTAAAGTGTCTAAAAAACGTGCTACAAGATGCATCATGGTTATGGCACCTTTCGATTTTGACACTTAAATTTTCAAGGATTGGAGCTACTTTCAAAGAAGGAGATGGTAAGAGGACTACCTTGTATCAACACACCCAAATCAGCTATGTGAAGGATGCCTTGTAGGGAAACAATTCAGAAAAAGCTTTCCTAAAGAAACAGAGTCAAGAGCAAGCGAGCCCCTCGAACTCATCCACACCGATGTGTGCGGTCCTATCAAACCAAATTCACCTGTAATAATTAATTTCCTTCTATTTATTGATGATTTTTCAACGAAAAACTTGATTTATCTTTGAGAGAAAAATCCGAAGTATTTGAAAATTTAAGAAAGTTTAAAGCTTTGGTGGAAAATGAAAGTGGGAGAAAGATCAAAGCGATAATATCCGATCGAGGTGGAGAGTTTACGTCAAAAGAATTTTCTCAAATTCTGCGAAGAAAATGGAATACGACGATGATGACGGTTCCTCGATCTCCAGCACAATCGGAGTGGCGGAAAGAAAGAATAGAACGATCCTCAACATGGCGCGAAGCATGCTAAGAGTAAGAAAATGCCTAAGGAGTTTTGGAGAGAAGCGGTAACGTGTGCAGTCTATCTGTTGAAATCGATCAACCTACAAGAAGTGTTTGGGGAAAACACCACAAGAAGCTTGGCGTGGAAGGAAACCCGGTATCTCTTCACCTGAGAGTATTTGGAAGCACAGCGCATACACACATCCCTGACGAAAGAAGAACAAAACTAGTCCCATCGCAAGAAGAACAAGTAACTCCACCACTTCACCAAACTACAACAACACAAAGAGAAAGATCACATTTGAAGATGAAGAAATGCCACCAACGCACACGAAACCTAGCGAATCTATATGATGTGAACTGAACATCAAGATAATCTTACATTTTTCTGTCTCTTTGCTGAGTGTGAACCAGTGAGCTATTAAGAGGCTGCACAAAAAAAGAAATGGAGAGATGCAATGGATGAGGAAATAAAAGCTATCCAGAAGAATAACAATGGGAACTAAGCTCACTTCCCAAAGGACATAAGGCTATAGGCGTCAAATGGGTGTAACAAAGTAAAACAAAATGCAAGTGGAGAAGTAGAAAAATATAAGGCGAGATTGGTGCGCAAAAGGATACAGTCAAAAAGGAAGGAAACGATTATAACGAGTATATTGCTCCAGTTGCTAGACTAGAAACAATTCGACTAATCATCTCTCTTGCAGCTCAAAACAAAGTGGAAGATACATCAAATGGATGTGAAGTCAGCATTTTCTAAACGGATTCTTGGAAGAAGAAGTATACATCCATCAACCACCAGGCTACGAAGTCAAAGGAAGTGAAGACAAGGTATTAAAGTTAAACAAGGCTCTTTACGGATTAAAGCAAGCACCGAGAACGTGGAATAGCCGAATTGACAAACACTTCCAGGAGAACGGTTTCAAGAAATGTCCTTATGAGCATGCACTTATATATTAAGAAAGAAGGTGAAGATGTGCTTATTGTGTGCTTATATGTGGATGACTTAATGTTTCACAGGAACCAACAAAAGTATGTTTAAAAGATTTAAGGAGGTAAATGACTAAGGAGTTCGAGATGACAGATTTGGGACTAATGTCTTATTATCTTCGGATTGAAGTTAAACACAAGACAATGGAATCTTTATCACACAAGAGAGCTATACGAACGATATTTGAAAAAGTTTAAAATGGAAAATTTCCAACCAATAAGCACGCCGATGGAAACTAGAGTCAAGCTAACTAAATTTGAAGAAGGAGAAAGAGTAGACTAACATTATTTAAAAGCTTAGTAGGAAGCTTGCACTATCTAACATGCACACGACCAGATATTCTTCATGCACATGGAATATCCAACAACCACCCATTTCAAAAGCTGCTAAGAGGATTCTTCGATATCTTCAAAGGTACAACTAATTATGGATTAATTTTATTCCATTTTCTGATGAATACAAACTTATTGGATATTAGTGCAGCGATTGGGTGGAGACATAGACAACCGACGAAGTACTACCGGTTTATGTATTTTTTCATGGGAAATACTGCTTTCACTTGGGCGTCAAAGAAACAACCAATCGTAACATTATCAACATGTGAAGCAGAATATGTGGCAGCTAATTCATGTGTTTGTCACACAATTTGGCTAAGAAATCTTTTAAAGGAGATTGGAGTGATACAAGAAGAACCAA